>JAYRBW010069028.1:0-51540 GCA_036023295.1 Invenusta paracnida | reverse complement strand
AATATATTTTATTTATTGTGGAGTCAAAATCCATAGCAACGCCCTTAGAGTCGTTTCTCTATGTGTACTCTATGGGCACTAGTACACCTGTATAATTTGTATATTCAAAAAGCTTTTGTTACATATTATGAGCCTAAAAACAATTCGGAAAACAATTAATGTCTATTGTCAAAATATTTTCAGTTTCTGCAGAGTCATTTTCTAGGCAATTAAAAATAACTGCTATAATTCAGAAACACAAATATATTTTTAGATTGAATTTATGACCATTACCTCATGACTTTTACCTTACGACTATTACCTTATGATTATTACCTTATAGGTATATGTTATTACCTTATGACTATTATGGGTCTAGATAGTTTTTATAAAGAAAATTCATTACAAACAAAAATATTAGATTCAGTAAAAACCATTATCTAGGAGTCCGAACAAATATATATATTCTGGCAATAATCACTACTTATTATGTACCGAAATCATTTTTAGATTGAGTAAAAAACTATCATCTAGGTAGTTAAAACATAACGTTTAGACTCCGAAAATACTCATATGTTTACATTTATGAATGTGTTTAAATATTTTATGATGTCAATAACAAATATTTTGGTACAAGCACAGACGACGTTTTCGATTTAGAACAAAATCTAAAAATATCTAAGCAATTTATATTTAAATAAATGTTTCGAAATCAAAACAGAAATATAATATATTTTTATTCATATATATTTAAATTTAGTTATTCTTATTAATTAAAGTTTATTTAGTCAAATACGTATCATAGATACTACGTGGGTATAGTGTACATAATATATTATTTGATAATTTAATCGTTTTCTGCAGTAATCTATTATAAATTTTTATATTAATGTATAATTTACACCTATCATAGGTAAACCATATGTTTGTAACACATATTATAGTCTATTTTGTTATTTTTTTGTATATTGTATTTTTTTTAAGATTGTTTACTCCATGTGGATGAAATTGGATGTTTATGCATTTTATAGAAACTTTATAGTTATGTAAATTTTTGTTTTCTGATTATTTACAAACATTCCATCAAACTTTTCAAATATAAATTATGCATCTTGCCATAATGTAGGACAAAATTGAGGTCCGTTTGACATCAAAATCAGGAAATATAAAAAAAAGAACAGTTTTTTACACCTCATTAATACTATCGCAAACTCTAAATTTCCAAGCTGGAGGTTTGTTGCCACTTAGAAAATAGGAATAAATTGTTTTAACGGCAATCTATGAAAAGGTATTAGAGACATTAATTTTATAAAAAGTGTAATAGTATTCATCCCGGTAGTCATATCAAAAGTTCTGGAAATAAAGAGTTGCATAAAAAGTTCGGGAAATAAAGTGTTGCATCAAAAGTTCGGGAAAACATGATATTGTTTTTCTATGAATAAATCATAAACTTGAATTGTGGATTTTTCACAATAAAGATTTAAATTGTATAACAATAATTTTATTGCACGTTTGCAGTTTATTAAAGTTTCACATGTCTCAAATTATGGTCGAGATATACAATGATCTATAACTGACTGTCTGGTCCTCATCGCTAAATCGATCTAATTGTTTCACAGCTGAACGAGATTCATAGAAAAGTAAGGACATATTTGTGTCAGTAATATGAAGTATAAATGTATGACATATAATGTTTTATTTTTAAAATCCTATACTATATTTTATTATATTTTAAGTTACTAGCTTTGGCGCCAATTTCAGTATTACTGCATACTGACTTCTTCCGTTCCTTCCCACAAATCCTATAAAAGCCCTGAAATTACACTTATAACATTGCCGACAGTATAGAACACTTATTGTTATTATCAAATTAAAGCTTTCTTTGATTTCAAATAAATAGTTAGATTAGGTATCTTTATAGTCGCAAATTTAAACTTAAGAATGGACCGTTAACTGAGGAGCATTTTATTTTATTATTAAATTATTTTCACATTTGTATTAACACACGAATAAACGTCTTTGATGTTAAAGTTATACAGACAGAAAGTAATCAATTTGAGATTTTAAAATCTGAAAATTTGAACTTTATAATTCATTGTTGTAACATATGTTATAGTACATTTCTATAATATTTCATAACATCAATAAGATTTATTTTGCATAATTAGGTGTTGCTTCTCTATTAAACGTAAACAAAAATATTATATTTTATCCAAGCAATTTGAATATTCTTTATCAACATTTTTAATATGGTATAGTGTATTTATTTATCATTAAAAGACTATTTATATACAGGTCTACTTCTTATCTCTTTCAAATGTTGCTTATAAATGTACCTGTTTGAAGTCAATTTTGAGGCAGTTTTCCATTGATAATACATAAAATAGGTATAAGCAATTGAATCTGGGGGCAGTGTTCACTCACTAGCAACAATGTTCATGTTTATGTAATTTAGATTCCTTTTATATTTAGATAGGACCAGAAGCTAAATGATTTTTATAAAGGCGCTCCACATTCATACGAGTAAGGAAATATTAAACAATTTCAATAATTATTATTTGGATCAAAAAAACTTATTTGTTATTATATAAAATACATATACTTAAAAATAGTTACAATTATGCTAAAAGTACTCATAAACAATAAATACATTTTAAAAAGTTGCCTTACTTTCAAATCTATTGTAATTGTTTTAATAAGTCTTTTCACTATTGTTAGGATATGATTATAAGGATAAACGAACTAAGACTATAATTTTTAAAAATTTATTTATTTATTGAAGCATTTCGATGTATAGCTTATTAGAGGCAGAGAATATAATGCATTGAAACCCTTCATTAACATGAAATATGTATAAGTGCCGCAATGCTTTAGATTGAAATAAATGTGTAGGATGTATGATCATAACCGATTTGAAAAAAATCGGTTTGAAACCGATTGACCCACAGCGTACTGAATGGAGGCCAGGGAAAACCAACACTAATAATCCTAGCATATTGGCAGATGTATAAAAAAACCTTAATTATAAAACTACACAACTTTTCCCTTTCAAGTTTATTTTGCACAAATTGTTATCAAACAAAAGGATTACTATGTTGCAACCTGTTATAACAATTACATGTTGGATTGAAACAGCCTGGATGTAGCTATTATGTATTATAACAATACAAAAGTGCTTTGGTCAAATATCCTGAAAATTAAAGCATTTTTCTTTAAAATGTTAATACAAAAAATTAGAAAAATAAATATTTATGTTACAAATGTACATATTTCTTCTTTTCTTCTTCTACTTCTGGACCAGGAGGGCCAGTTGAAGTAAATATATACATACTCGTATGTATGAATGTATACAATATTTGTTATTTTAAATACAAATATGTAAATATTAGGCAACTAAAAACGACTATCTACAGACAATACAGGAATACAGGCAAAGTATATATTTAGAAAATATATTTGCTTATATCCTAAAACATTTATAAATTAGCTAAATTTATGGGTGTGGAAATAGTTCAGTTCTTTTCAGTTTACTACAGATCTGATATACAACGAGCTTCAACTAATATCGATACTTGTAATGTTGAGACAAGTAAAAAATGTCCATTATACTGTTCCTTTTTCAATTAAATATTTTTTCTAAAATTGTATCTTTACTGCCGCTATGTTTACGACCCATTTATCGCCTCTACTACATATATTTATTGTAAATCATTGAAATTAGTTAACGCTAATTCGTTTAATGTAATTGTTTAAGCCTGTAACTATTAATTGTAAGAAATCAGAGAATCTCTATTCATCAGCTCTCGCAAGATACTACATAAGTTGTAACCTGCATTTACCATGGTATTTTTTTTTTTTTTCTGTCAGCTGTTTATTATATAACTCTCGTCATTATCTTTTTGCCGATATTGATTTATTCTCAGCTGTGCCTTCTTATTGGTTGTAATGTATATATGTCATTGTTGTAGTTAATCGGGTATGTACTTATGTAATGTATTTATTGTTCATTATTTATATATAGTTAGTTTGTAATCACTGTATTTTCCTGATGAAATGTGGTGAAAATATTGCGTTAATAAATATAACTTTTGTCTTATGATTACTCAACATCTGGCCTTCATCTTCCTTTATAAAATATAACAAATTACTTTTTCAATGGAATTTTTGTAATGACATTTTTACTGCAATTGTAGAATGAAAAATGATGTTGCACAACTTGGCCTCTAGGCAAAGATGAACTTAACACCGAATTTACAAAGTAAACAATAGTATATTTAAATTATTTTACCTAACAGATTATAAGGGCAATTAGTGAAATAAAATAAATTATTAGCTATTATGTAATACTAATGTATTCAGTTTTTTTTTATCATCTGCGAGTCACGCTGCATGATCAATATTCTGTTCAAATTGCTGTGATATGCGAAAAAATAATAAAAAATAAACAAATGTGCCGCGTAAAATGCTTTATAATGTTGATTAAAATCATATTACATTTTTAATCGTTGGTTGTATAGCTTTGACATACTTTAAGCAGAGTATATTTTATAGGGATGGATTTATTATTATTTCTCCCAAAGTTAAAATATGGTTATCAATAAATTGCTCGTGAACTAGTTTAGGAGCGAAGACTATGATATGCGTAGGTATATGTATGTATGTTTTGTATATTGTATATGTTGTATATGTATATTGCAAGAATCCATTATTATATAGATACGTCTATGTGGACTTATGGGTTATATATCTATTCATAAATAACATATCTTGTGAAGACGATGATTAAATATTCACACGCGATCCAATAGCCTACGTACGTACATTGCTACAAACTAACCTGTATTTTCATTCTTCTAACAGTCTCATATACCAAACTCATAAAATGCAATCACTGTTCAAGCGAAAATCTCTAACTGCTTATATCAAATATATCTGTACAAATTTATATAATTATTTAATGAGACAAATTTTAATAATATACAAATAGAATACTGTAATCAATGAGATCTACGATCTAAAAAAATGATGTTGATATTAGTCCGACAACCATAGTGTAATTCCTAAATTTTGATATTATCGTCTTAGGCAAATAACAATGTAGATATTGATTGTCTAATTGCACACACATTCAAGCTTGTCAAGTCAAATTTCGTGTCCACATGATGAAGCCGGCTTGACAAGTTGGTTTGATAACATATTAAGCGCTTTGCATAATAAACAATAGAACAATAATAGCAACTTTTTTTTCAAATAAGATTTTTTCTGACAGAAAATATTTAACAAATTTAATTTATGTCAAGCTAACTATGGTGGACCAGAGGGTTTACCTATACCTATTATGCTTAAAACGTTGATATAATGCTTAAAAACGTTGATATTATGCTTAAAACGTTGATATTATGCTTAAAACGATGATATCATGCTTAAAACGATGATATCACTATAAAATGAATGATAGTATGATAGTCAACATGTTGACTGTTGAGTGTGTTTTTTTACACAGTCACTACCGTGTAAGATCTTGAGTGCACTCATATACACAGTTAATATCATGATGAGTGTAAATAAGTACAGTCCACTTTCAGGATAACGGATAGTTGAGTGTGCATGTATGCACAGTCACTATCATGCTCAGTGTAAATAATAGAATCTTTCTTCATAATAGTTGACTGTACTTATTTACACTTATCATGATAGTGACTGTGCATATGTGCACACTCACGATCTTACACTGTAACGACTGTATAAAAGTACATACTCAACAGTCAACATGTTGACTATCATACTATCATTCATTTTATAGTGATATCATTGATTTACGCATGATATCATCGTTTTGAGCATGATATCAATGTTTTAAGCATGATAGGTATAGGTGAACCCTCTGGTCCGCCATATCTAACCCTAATCACACCAATCTTTCTTTCTCTCTGACACGGCCAATTCTTTTCAGGAAATTGACGATTTCAATGGGGAATTTTTGTATGTGATCGTCATCGTATGGTGGTTTTCCGAGGATACTGTATCTCTCTCTGTTGTAGAGTTGGCTGTGGTAAGGATGTGTTCGGTCGTTTCATGCTGGTGTTGGCTGCATTCGCAATACGGTTAGTCAGCTTTGCCAATGCTGTGCAGAAAATGGCGTGTGGTTGTTAGTCTCCCTATACTGTAGTCTGATGTAGTGTCACTGACTGTGACTTATTGAGGCTATCTTCGATATCTTTCGGGAGGGCTCTGTTGGCACACCTCCTGCATTGCTATTTGCTAACGACATTGGGTTGATCTTTCCAGGCAACTGTGAAGTGCCTCTTAATGAGGTTTGTTGCCACATCAAATGTGATGGTTGTGTTTAGTTGGTTAAAATGTATGGCTTTCTCAGCTTCACGATGGGCTTCTTCATTCAGAGCGATGTCAAAATGTGATGATACCCACTGAAAGTGGAATGTGGTGTCGAATTTGTTGTGTATGTACACCCATACTTGTCACTATAATCACTACGGTCTCTCTTGGACTACTCCGATCTGTTGGATCTTCGCGGCATAGTTCTAGAGTCGGGAACTTGTAGAACCAATTAAAAAGCTCTGTGCAGTATGTATAAAAACACAAAAGGCATGGCGACAATGTTGTATTTTTTCGTTACCAGCATCCCAATGCATTCCTGGCAAGATTTGTTGGTATTTAGAGACTTAATACATGCGTTAAACGTGGTATGTGCGTTGTAAGATCGTAGCGTGACCTTATTAAACGTATTATGAGTGTGGTCCATATCATAGGATGTAGTAGACGTATGATCATATACGTAACCAGAAATCAATGGTAAGATGTTCGATACTGGAGCCAAGACTGTAGTATGTGCGGTTATAAATAAATGCATGTTTTTCTAAAATGAATAAATTCCTGCTTCATTCATCTATGAATTTTGAAAGCAGTAAAATCTTGCGAGTATGATGAAAACAAAATTATGGTGGAATTACAATACAAAATGTTAAAAAATAATATTTTTATCTACATTTCTTATTTAAAATAATATTTTGACAATTTTTCAATGGAATATGCTACAAAATATTTTTGTTTAACTACATTTGAAGTTTCAAAACTTGACTTTATTAGGAAGTGTTAAATTTACTGTGAAGGGGGAGGGAGGTCAGGAGATTAAGTGTTAAATAATGAAATCTACATAATTTAAACTTTAAAAACATTAAACCATAATTCTTCTATACTAACTTGATTATATATTTATCCTATTTACCTAGCTTAAATGTTGTCTTATAAGAGTCGATATCATTTATTTATCTATTTTTGACCTAGTATATAAGTCACTTAAAAGGTTAAATAGGATTAAATCTTATTATCCAAAATACCTTTTGATTGAATTCATAATTATGGCAATTGCGATTGTTTCACTTTCGTTAAATTATATGCACCACTATATATGTACATGCAATTATATAATTGATGTGCAACTATCAATTCTTTAAAATATTTACCATAACACATTTTATAAGTTCAAATATAATTAAATTTTAAAAACCTAACACAGTTTCAATCTTCCTGTCTGAAATACTATTTTAAAGATATCAAAGTAGTAGTATTACTTATAGTAAGCGTTATAAAATAAGGAAAGACACACATGTCATGCTAATAAATTATGGAGATAACATAGCTCTATGTACTTTTTCTAAAATACGAGTATATATGTTGTAAAATACGTTGATACAAACTGTACTAGAACTTAGTAAAACAATGTGTATTTATGTGACTATATGTTTACATACTTTCTTATCTTGTAATAAATTACAAAAAATATTTCGGAGAATTTCATAAAATAAAGTAAAGTTACAATCATACAATGCATTTTTTTACCGTAAATATATATTTGATATCATAAAAATATGTAATTGTTAGAATATAAGTAAGAAAAATGTCATGATAATATGTAACTTTATTTTATTTTTTTAATAAATAAGATATATATGTTTTCAGTTAAAAAATAGAGTTTTTTAAGGACACGTTTTAAAGTGTGCTCCAAATTAATGCTCACTTCTTATGCATTAAAACTGATAATTAAAATTTATGTATGTTGTTTTTTTGTTTTTATATTTAGTCAACATAGTCATAATTTCTAACATACAAGTTTTTCTAATAAGCGTTGATTTTATGTAAAAATTAACGAATAAATACATCTAGAAATTTTCGTTTCTTAGAAATATATCTGCATGAGTATACAATTGATATTTTGCAAACTACAATGGAAAAGAATAGAGCACAAGCAGATGAATAGACCAATTCGTTAGTTAACTCATATCAAAATTATGTGTCCATGTTTTCAGTATTAACGAATCCTTCATTGTGTAGAAATTCATTGCTTTGTATGTTTTTGTTCACTGAGAATAGAATATTGATAATTAGATTAGATACATATAATTTAATACTAATTAATTTATGTAAAAATATGGTCAAAGTCAATATATGTGACACACAGTATATATGAGAAAGGGTGTGGCACACTTTTATTTTCAAACAAATTTAACATAAATTTAAACATTTTTTATAAATGTATAATTTTGCACATTTAGTATTTTTTATATCACACTTTTTAATTAAATATAATGTTTTATACAATTTGAATTTATTTCATAACAAAAATACATTAAACGTTATTCTATTAAATGCTTTAGTAAAGCATATATATAAATATACTTCTTTTCACATCACTATTTGTAAGTCATAATATTTTTTTTTTGTTACGGAAATTTCTATTTGCTTTTTTACTAGATTAATTTCACGCGGAAAATTTAATAAACTCCAAATATACATATTATACTTATTATAAAATCAGAAAACAATATTATTATATATATTGAACTCATTTTAAAATATACTAATATTGATATTTAGGGAGATATTCTTATACATTATTTTTATAACCTCACGCTTCCAAATAAGTCTTATTAATACACTATTTCCAATTTATTAATATACAAATATTCAGGCCAATAATGCTAATCTCAATACAACAATGGATTACACAATTCTTAACAGAAAACTCGGTTCAACAGTAGAAATACACAAATAAGAAAGAACAACAAATCAACAATACAATAACCATATATTTAAAAATAAAAAATATGCTTATACATTAAAGTAAATAGTGGTATACAGGAACATTGCGCTAATACGTAATATAAACAGATAAATATTTATATATATACAATATCTTTCTTGGACATATATTGTTACTTATATAATTTTTATATTTAACTACACTTACGTTCATGTTGGGTCCCACGTTGGTCCAACGTCGTAATCAAGAAGCTTCTATAATCGTTTTTCTGAATTTTATCAAAAATTTTGTTCTTTGTTCTGTAGATTACCAGTGTTAAGAACAACTATTTAGCCAGGTGTATCTATTTATAAACTATGTGTTAGAGGCACATTAACGTAATAACTATTTACCTAAAAAATTGTGATAGTTTTTAAATAAGACTTGAATCATCATTCGAAAGTAACTGTTTTTGGTTACTGAATCATGGCTGATCTGTTGCCCTATGTACTTTTAAAATGGGTGTGTACGAGTATTGAATGTTTTAGTAAACTGTATAAGTATTTAAAACATTAGAATACAGCATATACTCTTTCGCACCATTGGAACTCCCGGAATGAAACTCATTGCAGGTGAATAATTTCAGATAATAACGCTTTCTTCAAATATGGTCATATCGTAACAGTGAAATAAATTCGGAATGTTCAATAATGGAATTTAGCAAAACAAAGTTAACAGGAAAAGTATTGCATCGAATCAACGATAACTTCATCTTATCTGCATCCTTTTATTTTGTATTATGAAAAATATATACATACATACATATAGTCTTCGGATTTTCATAGCGTGCGTAGCGTATTCAATTTGATATATTGAATAATTTAATGCAATTATTTATCTGTTCTGTCTGCACAATTGTTCTATGTGTGTTTAAGTTATGAAATTCCCAAGGTACAATTTCCAGAAATAGTTTATCTAATTTTAAGTAAACATTATAAACACATATTAACTAGAAGAGTTAACTGTTTAGGCTGACTCAAATAGACATCTACACTTTATGATAATATAGATAAAAAAATCATTTCATTAATTTTAAAAGCATCTATTAACAAGTATACATATATCTTTCCAGTCAGATTATTTACCCCACTTTTATATAATACACTATATAATAGTGTATGTACACACAAGAGGGTGATTAAACAATCTAATTACTGTCTGTGTATCTTCGATATATCATCTTAATGTTTAATATCATTTTATGATGATAAGACCAAACAAATATTAACTATACATACAGTGCGTCCACGAATGGGGTGTAAACCAGCAAAAACATAAAAATATAAGTACTATAAAGCTGATTATATTCTTAAAACTAAGAACATTTAGAGGAAACAGTGGTCTATTAAAAAATGACAGAATATTAAGCATTAAATATCGTGAGGATCCACTTGATTACCAGCAACTTCCACTGTTAGTTTGTGCGGTTTGACATTTTTTGTAACAATTCTCTGTCTTCACCAATTTCATTTAAGATGGCTTCGACCACAGCAATAAGCTGTTGTTGATTTCGTGGTTGACAATGAATAACTCGCTTCTTGAGAATGCCCCATAAAGCATTGTCTGTGGTTGTCAAATCAGAGCTACGTTGTGGCCATGGCACATGCCCATGTTTCTCAATTCACATGTTTGGGAAATGGTTGTTCAAAAAATTATGACTTCGGATTGCCGTAAGAGCGAGAGCTCCGTCTTGCTGAAAAATTGGATTGCTGATTCTACGTCTTCATAATTCAGGTAGAAACTAATTTTAAAGCATGTCAATATAACGATCTGCAGTAATTTGGCCATGGCAAATAAATGGTCCAATCAAAGGTCCATTCGACGTCGTGATTTTTTGAACAACCATTTCCCAAACAGGTGGATTTGGAAACATGGGCCTGTGCCATGGCCACAACGTAGCTTTATTGAAAACATTAAACTAAGTGTTTATCTTAAAAATTAACAAACTATTTTCATTATACTAAAATTTCCTTAACATATATTGTATAATAATAGTAATAATAATGGAAATATTACTAATGAGCAACTAATTAACCTATGTTTACCAATATAAAAACTTAGTTATTACCTAATTGACATTATTGTTAATTTATCTCCAGATATATAAGTTCAAAAGATATTTTTAAACATCTCTGGAATGGTTACAATTGCAGTAATCTGATTAATTTATTATATCAAGTAGTCTCTTCTATTATATTCATCTTTGTTAGCTCCAGAGTAGATAGAGTAAAAAATCATTGTGAGAACGGATCACGATACATATATTGTAGAATAATATTCTAAAATAAACCATTTATATACATCAATAAACAACTCATTTGAAGACTTTCAAAATTCCACCTAAAATTAAAACAAAATATTGTAAAAATGTCAAAGTAATCAGTATACCAAGTATTATTATATTGTTGAAAATAAGTTATCCGTTAACAATATTGTTCTATGTTTACAATCTTAATTATCAAAGCACGACATATTTTAAATAAAGCAAAGCATCATAACATATTCTGAAAATTCTAACATATAATTTGTTATATATTATAATCATCATAACAGTTTAATAATTAAAAAATATATATATTAAACGAATAGTGTCCATATTTTAGATTAAAATTTAAATGAAAATCTGTTGATAGATAGGTTAATGTCTAACTATTAAATTTAAAAATAAATTAAATGCTTAATAAAAGGCATTTAAACTATTATAAAACAATGGAGTAAGTGTTATTAAAATGTTACACACACAATATTACTAATTACTCTGATTAATGTGTTCTACCATTTAAAATGATATTTCGAAAAAAACCAAACCCCTACAAGAGACCCCGGATGTGACTAACTTAACAGAGCTGACAATGTTAATGATTCGGACAGACTGAGTACGGTTTGATAGGTAGTTGTAAATCCATTTGGTGAAAGGAGACTGGAAATTAATTTATTGTATATAGGCGTTTGATTATTTGGTAAATGGCTTAGGATGTCGGAGGCCTTAGAGTAACCAAATATGAATTCAAAAAGGCTACCAAATTTTAAAAGTCAATCAAATTAAAATCAAATGTTTAACATTTTTAGGAAATCTGAATAGCATTTAGGAGCATTTTTCAAATTTACTTTTTGATTCTGTTATTCTCCAGACCTTGTTATACATAAATATAGAAAAACTGCACAAAGCGTTTCTTGCCCTATTTCAGGGTTCAGTGATTTTAGTTCTTATTTAGTTCTATTACAAATTTAAAAAAAATAAGATACATAAAAAGATCCTATGTACAGTATAATAATTATAATTTCATTTGAATGCAGCAATCTTAATGACTATCTCTTTACATATTGACATTGTGAGAGTAATCGAATCTCTGGTAAACAGTCGAAATTCTGTATAATATAATAGTATCTAAATGTTACGACGCATAAAAGAGTCATGTACATTATAAAAATGACTGAAGCAAATATTTAAAGAGAATATGATTAATGAGGCCTTGTGTAAAATATATACTTAGATCATATAGAAATAATGATTTAATTTGTTTAGTTACATGGCTGATATAAAAGGATTTGTGAGAGAAAACTGAAATTTTCACTATGTTTTAGTAACCTGAGATTATTAATTATGGGTTGTCTTTCTAGTATCTTGGATTATGCGTCTTTCGGTTGTTCAGACGTCGGTTTGCTATTAAAGTATCAATTTATAAGAAAATAAACTTTTGGTGTAATCAAAAGTAAAATGAAAAATGAAAATGAAAATGAAAAATGAACAATTCATGAAACGCGGAGCAACTTTCTGGATATTTTAAAATTATATCAGCAGGTTCTCTTACATTATTATTAATCATTCAATTTTGTTAAATTTTGACTAAAATTTTTTTTCAAATATTATATCTCCATTATTAAGTCTATAAACATCAATATTCATATTGAGTGAACCATTGAGCTTTAAGTTAAGTATAGTCTAGTTCAATGGACTGAATATATTATAATATTTATCATAACATTTTGTATTTAAAATTATACTTATACACATTAGAGTAATCATTATAGAGAACATCAAACAGCTTAGCGACTGAAAGCAACAATTACACCAAATGTAATCTATATAATGTGATTTATTCAAGTGTAGACCATTATATATTGCGTAATTATTATATTTTGACTATTGTTTTTAAATCATCAATAACAAAATAAATAAAATGTCTTTTTATATAAATTTGTACTCTTATTTATACTTATGTAAAAACTTTTGATTAGCTGAAATAAATATAGAAAGTATTCTGTTGATGTATTCAAATAATTTTAGAAAAATTATTGTTTTTTATGATAAATAATACAAATATATTTTGTTGATATCTACAAATACATTGACAGTCATTTACAGTAAATTACATTAATCATTCTATATTCTTTCTTTTTGTACTCCTGGTGTTAATGACATTCCTAATATTTCTTACTGGAAAATTGCGTAAAAATTATTTTATAAATGAATATATACATGATGGCCCTATTTATATGTGAGTCAGACAAATATTAAAATTCAAAAAGGCCTTTAACCTGGTGCATGCAATTTTTTGAAAGAAATATATAAATATGATAAAACCTTATTAATATACATTTCAAAACTTATTTAAATACATTAAAGATATTAATTGCTGATTTAGTTAATTAAATAATTAATTAATTACTTTTTTCTCCTGACAACTCCGTCTTGTATGTTAAACTATTAGGCGTGGAAAAAAGATATTTAAAATAATCGAGCACACATTTTGACAATATGTGAAGCCGGGCTTATAGATGGGCTTAAATCTATGACACCGATCCTTTTTTATGTGTAAAGATAGTTATTAAAATTCAAATATGGTAGTAAACTTGGTATGCACGATATTACAATATTACAATATATCCGAAGAAAATGAAACATACCATAATGCCTTATTAATATGCATCTTAAAATTAATTTAGATAATATTTACCGGTTTTGTTACCTTTTCTTCTACAATAAACTCCTCGTTTATTTGAATATCGGACGTGAACTGAAAGAATTATTTAAATAATAAAATGTATTACTTATGCCACTCTCCTTGTTTATGTGTTTTCAAAAATATAAAAATAGTGCATAAAACCTAGATTGTCGCAACTCACAATACATCCTACTATTGAAATACGCCAATAAATCAGTTTATTTGTTGAAACAAATCATTTTTAAAGCTTTTAATTTTTTCTCGCTAGTTATATTATAGTGGCGTTTTTTTAGATTTCTGAAATTAGGAAATAAATAAAAATAATAGTAATGGAAGACATCAATTAATAATCGTAAAACCATTTTTTGGTGAATTGATAATTTTTTAAGCATAGAATTGTAGATAGCATTCTACGAACATGTACTTTTACGAAATAAATGTTTTATAAACGTAGCGATTTCGTTTTTAAACACAATAACAAATATACGTAGTACACTTTGAGATTATATTTAAACAATAAATAAAATATATGTTTTCAACTTCATATGTCAAAATATCCATTCATATTTCGAAATAGCAAAAATGTTGGTGGATAGTTGCTAAAGCTCGATTAATGATTTCAAATGTTGGAAAGCAAGTTTAAATTTGTTTATATTAAGCTACTAATTTATTGTCTATAGCGAAACGTCACTGATGCATAGAATATTTTATATTTTGTCTAATTTTTTTATATTTTACTTTGTATACTGTGTTATATTCGCTTTACCATTTGATATAAGGCAATTGAGTTATTACAAATTTATTTATTTATCGTTGATTTTAAAAATAAGCAAAACATTGTATGGTTTCCAAAGAGGTTCTTTGTTTGGTTCTTAAGTTCTATGAAGTGTAGTTGACCCCAACACCTATAATCCAATACATAAGCTACTGGCATTGAGAGGTGAAACGTAATTGATCCGTATTTCCTCCTGTGAGGGTGTAGTAGTCGATATTTTCGTTGACAGTATTTAGACATTAGGTATAACATTTATTTAGTGAAGTACATTAATAAATAGTCTCCAATCATGCACACGAATATATTGGGATTATAAAGTAAAAAAAAAGATCTCCTCTTAAAATATAAAAAATAATAAGAAACATTTTTAAATTTAATGTACAATTTTATTTACAAATCGCAAATTTTAATATTCACAAAGAAAAAGAATAAAAAGAAAAGTTATAATAAAAGAAACCTTTATTTTTGATAAATCACTTTTCGAATAAGGAGAGTAAATATTATATTTTCTGAAATTGATTGCAGAGTATAAGCAATCGTTAAAATATCTAATTTCGAATGTAAAACAACTAAATGTAGTATAAAAGTGTTATATTTTTATTATATTAGATTGTCATACTTCTTATATGTAACCACTATGTTATTATAAGTTTAACTTCTGAAGAAAACTTACGCATGCTAGGAAATATTATTCTATGGTTCTTCCGAAGGGAAATATTTATTAAAAATCCATTCGAAATTAAGAAAGGTGGAATGTAGACACATTAGCATTTTCAGAAACAACTGATATATGCAAACTAGAAAAATAAACATTATATTTGCAGACATGCAATGTCTAAAAACATCTAATGTATTTCATACATTAATTATGTTTACCCTTCCTCGATAATTATACACAAAGCTATCTGTTTTTAAGGTAGGTACGATTAATAAATTTGACAGATTATTAAAGGCAGACATTGTATAAAGTAAATTACCAATCTACTTATATATAATGCGTTTAACAAAAGTTATAATGAATTTGAAGCTGGCATATAAAGTAGAAACTCCAATTAGCTTTTAAATAAACTTATTCCGGTAATTGTGTATTACATCGTCTATATACTATTGATTAATTTATGAGTAGTAATATTATATATAGTATATATTATTGTACAATATTTATAGACTTATATTATTATCAAAAATATACTCAAATATTTTAATTTTTCTAATAAGGATAGAAAATATAATTTGATATTCATACTAAAAATATTTATCGATATTAAGTAATTTTTATATCAATGATAAAATTAGTTATTTGCTCGTTTTAATATACTTCAGATTAATGGTTTAATAAGTAAAGAGTCAAAATACTTATTTATTTTATACCATTCATGGTATATATTCATGGGTAAATAAGAAGTTAAATTTTGTTTTAGAACTAAATGTGTTTTTTTATTAGTCTGTGTTAAAGTTAAACCAATAACACTAAATATAGATATTTTATATATAACTATATATTTATATTCGACCAAGGATTCCAATTGTCGATAAACCGCTACTTTTGATAAGAATTATAAATATTCCAATTACAACCATCATGAAAATGCAAAACCTTCCTTCCAGAATTTGTCAACGAATTCTTGTCAATGCGGAGTAAGTTTTCCCGACAGCCTAGGGTAACGGATAACGCTGAGCTATTGGTATGGGTTGGATTCCACCATTCGTTTGTATGATCGTAAACTATATTTGATCGGTGGCCCATCCTATAACTCATGATCGAATTGTATTTCATTGCCGATTCATTCAGTCGTGTTGTTGCGTATATAGCTTGACAGCCTTGGTTAGTTTTGAGTCCTTTGATATCCGAAATTTAAAATTGTCGTATTTGTCGGCCTTAGCGATATGAACTTTTTCGTGATGCAAATATATTTAATCTTTAAGGAAAATCATAGACAATAGGTATTGATATGAGCAACATTTTGGTTTAATTGGTCACAGCTGGAAGCTTGATATTTCGGTGTAGGTTATTGTTAGAGGCTTATATTATCTTTAAAATAGTATATCTTGAACTGTTTCTAACTCATGTCTCGATGTCTTTGTCCTTTACGCACGGAGTAGCAAAATGTAAGCCATTTAAGTTGAATATCGTGCGTTTTATGAGGCAATTGTGTTTTGCATTTTTATTATTTCTTCCTATTTTTTTGAGAGCCAACTCTTTATTTAGTCGATACTTGCATTAAAAGCCAAGAGCCTTATTGTTTTCGAAAATAGGCAGTTCTTTTCCCGTTTGATTTGCAATAGGCTTGGTTGCCAACAATAAAGGGCACCAAATAATTACCGGATGTATGCTTCCATCTTGCTTATGAGCTTCCAGAATGAATTTACACAGCTCGTTATCAAAACATAAAAAGGTATGCTTATAAAGTTAGTTTTTACAATATTATGGAACAATTATTTTCCAGAAGCTTATGCATGGCACGGAAGTTATGACAAGTTTAGAATAGTCTTGCGACCTAACAAATTTCGTCTTTATAAATGTATTTTTTAAGAGTGATATTTTAACAATCATGTCTTAATGTCGATATTGAATTGAGGCACTGAAAGTGAAAGCGGAGTTGACAGTGTAGCCAACTGATCATCTGGGATGAGTAAATCGTATGTGAAACCATTTAATCTGCTTTTAAACAAATTTCAAATTTTAATAATTTCCTCCGCTAAGATTATGTATAGAGCCATTTTTATTTAGGACATTTCTTATGTTTAGAAAGAGTGTTTTCTCATTGTCGGATTAATGACAGTAATGTGGTTTAATTCAGTAATTAAAACATACATAATGTTGGGAATAAATCAAAGATAGATTAATAAGTAAGCTTTTACTTATTAAACTGTTAAAATTTAATCATACATTATGGCATATCTCGCTCGATGATATCTCAGGGAAATCTACTTCTAGTAATCTCAGGTCTGCAACTTTCCGTCAATAAATATATAATATATTTCTACAGATAACATTGTATAACATCTCTTAACAAATGAACAAATATACAAATCTTTTTCATTAGCAAATGAGTCAAAACGTAAAATACTCGGTACATTTGATAATACTTTTTATATTAGGACGTCTGATAATTGATACAAATTATTATATAATTGACTTACCATTTGTTGTATAAATAGTGAATTTAAATATTTTTAAAATAATTCAAACATCATAAATATATTTTTTGATTTTGTTTTTGTTTTTGCTTTGTTTATAGAAAAATAGTAACGCTCGGGACAATTATTATATAGAAAATATTAAGGTATGTCCTTTCTATATTATGATAATGAAATGCCTTAATATTTTTATTTAATATACAATTAAATTCAAATTTAAATTATTTTTGCTTTTTTATTCTATATAAAAAAATATTTTATTACTTTATTTAAGAATTATATTTTTTGGAATATGAAAACAATTTTATGAGCGTACTCGCACATCATCCAAATAACTATATTCTATGACGCCTATTAATATTTTTAAAAATAGGTGAACATTAACAAAATAGCACGAATACACGTATTTACAGTATATAGTAGACATAATAGAGTATTGATATTAGTATTCGATTATTACTCTGTAATTAGTTTCTCTTTGATTGTATTTCTTGCAGCAAAGCAACGATCTTGAAATGATTTTACATTATGATGTGATTGAACTTATAATTAATAATCAATCAAATATATTTTCTATGAAGGTAATAACATTTTTATTAAATTATTTATATATGATTGAATATATATTATGTTTAGAATAGGTATAAGCTAATTTTTATATGTGTAAAAAATGCACATAATGAAACTACAATTACATGTCAACTACTTCTATGCATAGAACTAAAGTAGGTATTTAATTACACAAATAATGAACATATCAGCTGATTCCACTCTCTATTCATTAGCTACAACCAGATTACTCGAAATATATTTCATTCAAGTACTTGAATTAGATTTTGTTGCTTTAAAAAAATAAATGGGAGCATTTATTGAAGTTCCTTTTTATCTGGCATAAAGTGTTTCCCGCTCCCTCAAATTTCGTGAACAGCAACCTTGCAGTACGAGGCAAAACGTTTCACAGATAAACATATTATGTTGATTTCAATGATTTATTTTATAAATTATTATTATTATTATTATTATTATTAAAATAAATCATTGTAAATTTAACCTGTATACAGCAGGTTAAATCACTGGCTAGCAGCCTAGTGAAAATATCATTAGATTTATTACTAAATATATAAAGTTGGTTGCCTCCAATGTAACTTTCAGTGTGATAATCTAGCAGTATTTTATGAATGCACACATATACAAAACAACATCATGTAGTTTGTTGCTACAATTAAATTAACATGACGTTAATAGATACTTTTATAACCTTGGATATTATAGCTATATGTTACTTATTGAAATTGTAAGTAAATGATAGTAATTCGGTAGCCCTCAGAACTATAATTAAATAATATAAATAACATTTAGAATATCATCATTATTTAACCAATAAAATTGCGGAATAATCATTCTATCTATACTATTTATTTTTAAATGATCAACCTACTTTCCATAAATTTAAATTCTAAATAAATACATAACGTTATCCCTATAATATATTAATACAAGTATTTCATAAACTTATCTTATAAAACTATATAAATTCAAGTTGTTGATTGTCTATAAGTATTATATAATCTTTAAAGTCTAATATGTTTAAAACGTTAAATAATATTAATGTTTTCTTTACAAAAGTTACTTAACATTATTTATCTCATTTTAAAGTTCTGTTTAATTTTAAACTCTTCGTAATCAAATTCAAAGATTATTGGAGCTCTCAATAATTTATCATTTTAAATGAACTAGTTTGTAGAATTATGTTATGTTCACAATAAATAAAAACATAAGTAAATGTGTGTTAAAGATAAATAAACTACATAGATTCAAAAATATACCACATACATACATATGGTGTTATGTACTGTAACGTACGTATATTATTATTATATAGTATAAATCCACCACTTAATTTGAAAGAATTTGGATTTATTTTTTGTACATTTATAATAAAATTTATCAATATTTTAAAAATACTTAAAAATGTTAAAAAGCATACTGTTTTAAGATATATATACTTATAAACTTTTAATAGTTTCAGGCTGCTAACAATTATTATTAATATAGTTATTATAATAAAGCGAAATATCTGCAAAATTATTTAAGATTGTATCAAAATTACTCGGTATATTTTTACTTAAAAAAAATAAGAATACAGCGCACTTAAATTATCAGAAACTAATGTTAGAAACTAACAAAATAGCGCATTGTTTAGCTTCAAAGTGCGGAACTATATGTATGTTTTCACATGTTTCAGTATATCTTATGCAGCAATTTCTTATCGATTAATATGTCAATTATATGCACATAAAATCCTTTTTAACCATTTAGATTAATTATGTATAATTGATTAAACTCTTAATTTCAGAGTTTGTTTATTTTTTCGTGTATATGAATTTTTTTGCGGAGATTTACATTATGCAGTTTGAAATTTTTTGTAAAATAGCGAGGTTATCAAATTGTATACACAGTAAGTAGAATACAGATTATAATTAATAATTATTATAAATTACATAATTAGTGTGTAAAATAATCTATTTTAATTTAAAAACAATAATCAAAAAAATTATACATATAAAAAAATATATATATATGTAGTTGATTCAATGATTTTTCTTTCATCTAACTATAATAAATATAGTATCATTGGTAGTTATATTTTATACGAGCTATTTAGGATATTCTGGTATAAATGAAGAAAAACGCATAGTATTTTAGTTATAGTTAATGATACCTAACTCAATCATATTTTATATTATGATTCCCAATTTTGTCATTTGATTAATTATAATTACAATATACTTATACATATTTTATAAAACAATACATTTTAAAAATTCACTAAATAAAAAATTAGGTCCATCAATATTCTTGTCAATTTCCCAGGGACGTAGCTAAGGGAGGGGACATGGGGAATTGAGTCCCCTTGAAATATTTTGAGTGATATAAATGTGGGTGTCATTTTTAATTATTGACCATTTTGCGTTTTGCATTTAGCATTTAGCATTTAGCATTTACAGTTTTATGTCACCTGAATCAAAATCCTAGCTATGCGCCTGATTTCCTCACTAAAAAATTGGTTTGCAGTCCGCACAAAAATATACAGAACAAATATTCTGTAGATTGTCCCAATTGTTCCACAATCCCCCATTGAAAATTCATGAGCGCGCGTCTGTCCCTATATTACTTTAATGATTCTATGCACTCTATAATTGTAGATACACGTACCTTCATGTATATTCATATATATTATTTGTATATATGTACATAAATATATATATATAATTTTAGTGATATCCAAATGTATACCCGGGTGTCTTAATCATTCGTTTTATACTAGAATATTATATGAACCATTAATACATAACTTCCTATAATAACATATACATACATACATAATATTACAGACATAACGAAGTCAACGATACTTTATATATGGAAGACATAAAAAAAACTTGTCCAATCCCAATCCATGCACGCATATCATAAATTTTCCAAGTGTCATCGATTCTTATTTTGGGTTTTCTGAATCTTTCATCTCTAGATTTGAGATGCAATTGGTATTTCTGAAAATTTTGATATCTGTGGCTCTATAATACCCAACCATTGAATAGTTTATGCTAAATGTAGTTAATGTAGTTAATACGTTAAATGAAATCAACTTTTGCTTATTTACTGTCGGTTTTTATAATACGCAGTAAATTTACAAACATATACCTACTTTGCAGTTTAATTCCATATGTTCTCCAGATTAAAATAAACAATAACGGAAAATATAAATGTAACATTTATTTTATTTTTCTAGTATTATTGCATAACATATTGTTAATGGCTATACTATAAGAAAAGTTGTATTCTTAAATTATATATATACATTCCAAAAATGATTTATATATTAAGAACGATTTTAAATTTACCTTAAAAGGTCATAAAATTTGTACAATTATTAATAATTTAAAATTTATATTAATATTAATATTATAATGGGATATATAATCCAAAATAATAAGTTCTTATTGACACAGAATAGCATAAAACACAAAAGTTTGGCCAACAAACAAAAATATCATGCATATTACATAAATATACCAAATGCAGATATCTGATGTTGTATAAGTAGTATAAAAATGTATACAATTTTTATAAATATGTAAATATTGTAAGAATCAACCGTATATGGCCTATTTAAATAAATAAATGTAAAACGTATGCATAATAATTTAATAATTTGATACCTCTACTTTACTCAAAAATTGACTTTATATATTTATAATTAGTATAAATTCAAAATACATTAACTTAATAATTTAATTAATAATATTAAAGTAAGTTGTTTCTTATATAGCAATATATGTAGTTAGTTACATAAGTAATTAATTATTAATAATAATTACATTTTAATTAAATTATATTAAATTAAACCGATAAATAAGTAAATGAATTTGAAATATTATTGAATCATTATGAAACATATTTATAATTTTCAATTTGAAATCTTGAGCATAAAAGTAAAATAGACCATGCAGTAACATCGTCAAACCAAGAATAAGAGCGTTAGGAATTAGTTTGAGAGATGCTAACAGCTCTAGTCATTAATGCTAGGGAGAATAGGCCTATTTTGATCGCTAATAAATCAGGCTAGAATGCATTAAAAAGCTCATTTTTGGTATCAGCGTAATCACCAAGCGCTAAGGAGCAAAATGTATCTAAGTTGATCTTTGAAAAAGCTTTCTAAATACTTTTTAAAAGTGGTTAATTTCGATGAAAAATTATTTCTTCTTATTAATATTATTTCATTATTTTTATTTTTATTTTTGTCATCCAAGTTGATTGACGTTTTTTCGGAAAATACAGTTTTTACATAAAATTGATCTTTTTAGATTAATCGCTGGATTTGTATCAATAAATGCAGTACAACTTAATAAGTCTTACCTACCAATTTGCAACGAAATAAAATCAAACATTTATTTAAGTGAAAATAAAACTAACTACACGTTAGACAGAAAATCATATGAGATTAAATCAAAATGTAACTATTTCGAAAAAACGAACAATTTTGATACGGAAAGATATGTTTAGGTTTTATTTTGATAAAAATATTTAATTTCCATATTCAATCGTTTAAACTAAAATTTAGAGTTTTTCAACGTTTTTCCTTTTTGAGGAGCTCGTTTCTTGGCTTTTATTTTTGTAACGCAGTCGTTTTTGTTTGGATATGTATTATGTGTAGTATAAATTTCTATCTAATTATCCATTATCGATTTTACTCAAGCAAGACCGAGTATAAAGGAAATAGTTTACATAACATAAATAAATGTATATATCCTTTAATTGTGTAAAGCATAGTCGAATAGTTGCGCAATATTTCAAAAGGTCATTTTGATCAACTATACTTAGTGCATGGATTATGTCATCGCATTATCCAACGCAGACTTATTGTACTTGTTAACCAATCAGAATAAAGCTATTGTATCGTAAAATTGACAAAGTGCACTACAATAAAACAACACATGAGTTATACTCATTAGACATGTTCAACGTTTAAACTTAAATTTAACAACGTAGCGTATTCTTTAGTTGATGCTTCTCTCAAGTAGGTGGTTAGTGTTTGATCAATGGCTTCCGATCCTTTCAACACCTCCGATGTAAGTATTATTGTTATTCTGATTTTATTTATATATATTTCAAAGTGTCTGTTTATATTTTTACTTTCAGAAACAATTTCGGGAAAATATTAATTTTATTAAGGACTTATTTTATCCAAGTCTTGCATCCAGTCAAATAGATTTATCACAGTGGCCAAATCAGAATTCCACTCAAGATATGAGAAGCCCTCCCAATAGTAACACTTTACAAACCCTAGCCAGACTTGCCAACAGAGAAACTGGAATGACGCCAACACCAACTAATGGTAAGATTTCTTCTTAAAAATGTGTTGAGAAATTATATGCTTTTATAAGAATAAATAAAAGTTAATTTATTATTTTATAACTAAAATTATATTTATAACTAATACTATCTTAATGATATACATAACATATAACAATTTTATGTGAATTAATAAAGTTAGTTATTTTCTTTCCAATCTATTTTGAGATTATACGTAACCTTGATGTGTAACTATGAGATGTATTGGAAGTTTATGCATAAAACATAAAATCAACCTATTTAAATTATTAAGTCGTTTTATTGGTTATTATATAATATGCGTAATGTGTTCTTATATAAATTCATATATTTAATGTATTGGAATGAGTCACATAGTCATTAATAATATTGTGGGACAATACTAAATATATTTAAAAAATTTAAGTCAAAAATATTGTGGAACAATACTAAATACAAATAAATTGTTATTATAATATTTAGGAAATATTAGTATATTGATTTTATATAAGCTTGAATAAAATTTAAGCAAGTATATATTTATATAATAGAACTAGGACTATTAGTGATTAGGGTTAGGTGAAAACCCCACAATAATCTGATCTCTATGGTTTATATGAATTTAGACTACAAAACAATTATTTTCTTATAATCAGTTTGGCTTCTATATATAAAATGATCAGTTTTGCTATTAATAATACATACATATTTAGTACTGTTATTATTATTGTTATAGCATTACTTATTTAATTTATAATTTCCGATTCTCGTATACACCTATAACTTTCAACAACTTTATTTCTTCTTTATTTCGCCAGATAATCCCAACAGCTATCGGTCCCCCAAGATAGAGATTATGACTCCTAAATCTGCTCTCAATCCACCTCGCTCAGGTTCTCAGCAGCATTCCACCCCCTCAAGCACCATCAGCTCAGTAACCCCTGACAGCCTGCAGCACCATGTCAATAGTAGTCCGGGAGACTCCAGTGGAATTAGTACCGGCACAGACGGAACCTCGGACGGTTCCTCGTCATTTCACTCGAGTCACCGATGGGCCGCAAGCTTCCCTTCCACACCCACAACTGGCAGTAACAGCTCAGCTGTTACCAGCTCGGTCCATAGTTCAAGTTCGATGGGACTGCATGGGCAGGCTACTAGCCGAATTACTGCAGAATCCCCAATGAAGTCTCCTATTCTTGGCCGAAGTCAACATCTCAACTCTCCTGCTGGTATTGATCCTATGCTTCTATCAGCTCTTTCTTCAGTTGCTAACGAACAACGTAACTCTGCCACTGTTTCTGCGATTGATTCCTCGCGGTTTATGGACACGGGCTGCTGCAGCTCTAGTGAACATCACCTGCGTCAACAGCAGTCGTTTCAGGCATCCCCATCAGCTCCTAAGGCAACAAGTGGGGAAGGAAGTTCAACACTTGATGCATCCTCTCCGCTGACCGGTTTAGCTGGACTAACCGGAGACTCGTTGACTGAGCAACAATTAAATGAACTGCTCATGACCATGCTTTACAATTCCTACGTTGGGGGTGATAACTCAGCAGCTAACAATGTCCAGCTTACTGCAGGTATTTTAAATATTTTTATTTACATAATCTAACTTCATACTAGATAGAATCAAATACATTTTAATTGGAAGTGCTTTCTTTTGGAGTTTATTTAAATCTATTGTCCGTTTTATACATTTTCTTACATTTGTTGTATTATTCTGTGTCAATCAAAATGGTTTATGTTAATGAAATCGTTTTAAAATTATTTTATTATTATTTCAAGCATATAATATATATGAAACAGTATATGAATGTTTTTTCTACTTTTTGATTATTTGTACTTCTAACCGATATTTATATCTATTTAGAAGCCGGCTCTATAGGACTGCCTCAATATGGGAAATGTAAAAATATTGACATAATAATTTCGTGTGATTTATTATTTTTAAATGTTAAACCTTTTATTGCGTACATTTTCTTTATTAGCGCGCATTGTTGTATTTATCGTAAAAATACATTTTCATTTATTTATTACTTATAGAACTATATTTTTAAGATTATTATAAATATTTTGTTTCAGTTCAAATCTCCAATATAATTGTAACTTATGCAATATTTTTGTTTGTAATCTGAATAACTAAGAGTTACTTGTACATAACTAGTTCGTATTTTTATCTGATTTGTTATTGATATATTATTTTTATATTTTTGCAAATAAAAAAATAAGCCGTATCTTTCATTAAAAATAAATTGATATCTATAACGTAATGTTGTGTAGTACAAAGATGTATGCACATTTTATTTTCCAATATCGTTTTTTACATTTCAAACTTAAAGAATGTATTTAATTCAAGTAAAGCTTGGTTTATAATAATAATACTATCAACATCCCATCTACACTCCTCACTGTAGATGACCTACGACAGCTTTACAGTCAAGAACTCCTTTTAAGGCTCCTTAGCCAGAGCCCGCTTACCACAGCCAATGCAAGCCCCACCGGATTCGTTCCTATGCTCTCTCCTCTGCTTGGTGATCTCTCTTCTCCCTTAATGGGAAGTGGGGGCCTTTCTTTCTCTAATGCCTGTCCTGCTTCTACCTCGTCGGCCCTCGGCAGCTTTATGGACCAGTCTGTCGCCTCTGCTTCTGCTGGAAACATGAGTGGCTCGCTACTTGACCTTGGTTCGACTATTACCTCTGTGAGCTCGCCGGCGGAGATGGCTGCTGCTGTTGGCGGAAACACATCTGTCAGTTCGAATGTGAGTTCTCTGGAGGATGTCAGTATGATGACTGGATTCTATCAACGATTAATTGCTCCTATGATGGGAGCCATTGAGAAAGCGGCATCACAATATAGAAACTCAGCCAGTAAGCTAATGAACATTTTTAAATCTATTAAATTAGTTATGGCTAAAAAAATTTTTTCGCTATATTTTAGTATTATTTTCTTGTTTTTTTTACAGACAGCGTATCTCAGAAGTGCGAAGTTCCTTTCAACTGGACTGGAAAACTGCCAGCTCGAGTCTACCGTAACGCGACATTTTCTCGAAAAGTCTTCCTCGGAGGAGTCCCCTGGGACAGCACATCTGACGACCTGGTTGCAGCCTTCAACTGTTTTGGGCCAGTCTCAGTCATGTGGCCCCAGAAAGAGGGAAACTCTACGGTCGCCTCACATGGACCAAGTAAACCAAAGGGTAAGTGACACTATTTGCCTTGCTTTTATATTACGTATATTGTTTTTTTTTTATTTTAAGGTTATTTTACGTATCTTATTTATTTGCTTCTTAATTTGTGTTAAGAACATCTTTTAAACATGTTATTAGAAGATTTAAGTAGATATACTGTAAAATAATGAATTTACAAATATTGACAAGCATTTTCATATTACCTATATAATTTACAAAGGATAAATTATTGTAATTACTTTACAATATTTACATAATTCTGCTAATAATATTTCGAGAAATATCAATAAACTTCTATTTTGATTTTAAACTGAACTAAGTTAAACAGATACGTAACAATATTCTTAAAGGGAAATGCTGAACTATTAAAGTATTAGCGTTAACCAACTCTTGAAGTAAAAGAAACATCAATTTTACGGCCATAGCTAATTTGGATAAATGCTCTACATATAGAAACCTATTTATACACTAAGATTAAACAATAAACATGTGATATATCGAAATACGCCATAGATTGTTTATACATATAGTATATATTATTCAACATTTATAATTTATTTAAGTGATTTTTACTCATATCGTATATACTGTGTCTCACAACTGGTTTGATTTAGAGGCACTAGCTGTATATTATATAATTTACATATTTCAACAACTTGCTAAGCTTCAAAGTAAAATCTAGCAAAATGTGACTGGAAACATTGTTCGGTGCATATGAATTTTCTGTTATATACAAAACTATCACTATTTACGTTTAGTGCCATAGTTTTATTTAGTTTCTATAAAATGCATTGTGTAAATTCGTTTCTATGTAGCCTATAGTCAATTGCAGTGTGCTAAATTATATATAAAAAAGGTTTTGACAACAATTAAATGCAGCTTTAACAGAAAGAAGACCACTAAACAATCCGCATTATATGCTGAAATCAGTGCAAAAGGAGTAATACAGTAATATATTATTTGAATTTTGGAATTTGCAATTGAATATGACACTATCAAAAATGAATCTGTATAATAACGCTGTTGATACAAAGTTCTGCTAACGTAGTTTACGCTTTGAATATTGTTGTGAATAGCTGCATGCTTATTATTTACTAGAATATATATATATAATATACACGTGTAGTTTTAATTTATCAAATTATAATTTTAATAAAAATAATATATTGTTAAACATCACCTATTACACCAATTTATATCACATTACTGTATATGTGAAAATACTGCGTTTAGAAATAAGTTTATCAATTGCACATGGACAACTTATTTTGTATATACATTTAACTAAATATTTGTATATCAACTAATATTGTTGATAGGTAATATTAAAAAAATAAAAAATACAATTGTCCTTGCAATATTAAATTTTGTTTAATGTTTGTTTCTTATATTATCCAATAAATGTTGTAATTAAAAATATTAAATTTTATATTTAAGTTATTTTCTATTAATTATTTCACCATTATTGATTTATTTTATCTTTTATTATGTAGGTTACTGCTATCTTATCTTCGAAAACGAGACCTCCGTTCGTCTCCTGTTAAATAGTTGTGCTAGAGACTCCAATGGTGGTGACTACTACAAGATTGCAAGCCCGAAGTTCCGTTCAAAGGATGTGCAAGTGATCCCCTGGGTCATTAATGACTCTCAGTTCAATCGATCGGGTGCCCACCGCCCGGACATGAAGAAGACTGTCTTCATTGGAGCGCTTCATGGGATGATCACTGCCGAGGCACTAGCTACTATCATGAATGATCTTTTCGAGAATGTGGCCTTCTGTGCGCTCGACACGGATAAGTACAAATATCCCATTGGCTCAGGCAGAGTCGCTTTTTCGACTCAGAAGAGTTATGTCCGTGCAGTCACTGCCAACTTCGTAGATGTAAGAACTGCAAAGTTCGCTAAAACGGTGAGATGTTTTAAAGCAATCGTTATATTTTTATATTTAAATCATAGCATATTAACAGTAATTCTAGACGATTAAGAAATCATTGTAATTTATTAATTGTTATATACACATTTCTATTGAATGCTATTACTATTTAATTAGTCCTTAATATAAATAAACAACATATTATGTAAACAACGTTTACAATTCTAACCCCTTACAAAGTTAATAGAGTTAGACTCTGCTGACAAGTTAAACTAGCTAAATAATTAATAATGTAAGATTCTGCAAAAAGTTAAACAATTATTTATGTTTTCTTGAAAAGTTAATATATTTTTATCTTCCGATAAATTATGGAAATTATACAAGTTAACTGGTATTTTATATCGTAAATTCAAAAATAGCGGCTTTTAATTTTTAAATGATACTTTAATATTTCACTCTAGTTTTAATTGTAAAGTATTATTTGTATTAAATACATCTTTGAGATTGATTTAATTAATCTAATAACAAAATTACTTTTCTAATTTACCAGTAACTTTTTATATCAAAATAAATTCAAATAATATTGGATATCGTAATACGTTTGTATTTTTTAAATTGAAATATAAATATATTTGTATGTGTTAGATAAATATTATAAAAATTGATTTTGATTAGATTAAAGTTTTGTTTTGATATCTTTATTGGATGTCTCTCAGTTACATTCATTACATTAGATTTATGTTATTTTTTCTCTTCTCAAGATCCAAATTGACCCCTACTTAGAAGATTCTATGTGCAACAACTGTTTCGTTCACGCTGGCGTCTACTTCTGTCGAGCATTCGAATGCTTTCGTTACTTCTGCCCAGCTTGCTGGCACGTTTGGCATAACAGCGCAGAGATACTTTACAACCACAAACCCTTGCGCAGGACCTTCAAGGCTGCCGCTGCGCAGATTAACAGCCAATAGGAAAGAAGTGGATCTGGTCCTCAAATAATATTCTACTATCTCCAATTTTGAATGTTCTTAACACTGTTCTTGCTGCTTTTTTCCTCCTTTACATAACTTTAATGTTTTCACAATACTTGGCGAGTCAGCCTGTTGCTTCTATTTATTTCGTTCCTTCTTCCTCGTGCTTATATTTTCTATCCTGTAGTTTTTAGCGCTGCCTTTAATCGTCCTGTTATCCCCTCCTATTCTCTACACTCCAATTCTCACCATTTATCTCTGTTTAATTCCGCAGATTTTAAACGCTGCCTTTAAGTGTGTTAGTCCTTCGTCCTCTATTCCATTCATGTCCTTATCGCATTTCATTTCATTCCAAAATCATCCTACCCCTTTCAAACCCATATTCTATTTAATTCTGCAGATTTTATCACTGCTTTAATCTCTGTTTAACTGATCTTACATGATCGTTGGTATTAGCGTTGATTTTCATTCTGTTTGTTTCTAATAATATTGAAAGTATATACGTCATCGGTACGGTACTGCACCATATATATATCCGAATTTTCTGTTTTACAATGTTTGAGCCTCTGAATGGCTCTATACATATACATATATACTTATAACTAATGACTGAGTACTTACCATATCTGTATTTTAATTGATGTGATTGCATGTTTGCATATTTTTCAAAACATTTTAAATTTTCTGTTTAATTGTTTTCATCGATCTTAATTCGTGATAGCTATCTTAATTTAAAAAAGTAAAAAGCACGTTATATATAATATTATACATTTATATATTGTTTTTTGAAATGTTATCCCTGTTTTTGTGATTCTAATGCACTCTGTTACTCGGAGTCTGGTTTTTTGTTTCCTATTTTATGTGGTATTAAATGTTTCATTTGTTTAAATAATTGATCTTATTATTTTTTATATAAATAGCACTTATAGAAATAGTGTTTATATAATGTTCTTAATGTTTATAGAAATGTTTTATTGTTAAATGAAAAAAAAATTCAAATTTTTTAAATCAGTGTCTTATTTTATTCAAAAATCGATAATGAAAATAAAAAAGAAATATTAAGATAGATTAATATTAAAAATCAAAACTAGAAATTATAAGAAATTACACAATTATACTATTAGTATTATTATTCAGACGGTTTTCTGTGTGTTTAATTAATGTTATTAATTAATGAAAATAATCATTGAATGACTTTTATATTAACAGTTTAAAAACTGATTCTATAATTTTTTTTAAATAATTGTACATATTTTTGTAATTAGAAATTTTAGTTCTCATTTTTACAATATCTAAAAAATGTACATTTAATCTGTCTCTATTTATAAATAACTATCCAATTTGATAAATAATAGGTTTTTCTTCAGAATTTAATTTAAAAATACTACGCTTCTATGACAACGAAGAGTCCTCTTCAAATCTCGGGAGATTTGTCGTTTGTTCAAAATTAGTGACAGCTGATGATTCACCCCCTAAACGAAAGTACATCTGAATTTTATCCGCTGTACAAGGTATTTTATGTCTAGCACAATTTTTCACACAATATAATCTACGTCATGCCGACTTTGTTAGGAACTTTAAAATGTCATTGGTCATCAAATTTAGACTTTCACATTGATTTAATATATTTTAGAATAGGATACCTCATTTTACAATAAACTGATTCTTAAGTTAGTCTAATACATGGAATTAGTATAAATAGTTTGAATGAATATGAAATAGACACGTATACATTTAAAAAACAAAAAGTACGTTTTAATGTGTATGCGAAAAATCTACACATCTTCTCTTCTGATTTTTAACATCTTTCGTCTATCTAAATGCTTCAAGTCTTTTCATCTTCCGCATGACTACGGAATATTTTCATATAAGGTATATAATATAATTTGCTCCTTATTGGAAGATTGTATGTCGTCAATGCTTCCAGTGTGTGACTACTATATTATGTACTGAAGCAAGAGCAAAAATACATGGTATAAACCTATACCAGCTTCTTCGCAATATATTTTGGCACAAATGGAGACAGTAGTTTGAGATTCTAGAATACACATATATATGTACATCGTGCAGCCGGGCACATATTTGGATCTTTGCCATAGATAGACGCAAGGGTGGTTCGAAGCAGAGGGGCGGTTACAGAAATCTAGTTTCCCCCTGTCTCACTTCAGAACATAGCTACAATCGCGTACATGTACATATGCGCATTCCTTGAGACTACACATCCAAAACACCTCCCAAGTTACTGCAATGGGCTAACAAATACACCACCGCTTTACGCCACCGTAAAGGTGCATCAGTAGCACCCCTCCCCCACCCACTGTCCTCGATTCTCCCATCTTTCTAGAAGATATATCAATTTTTTCTCTTATTCTGGCGAATAGATCTACTTGCAATACCAACGCTATACATAAATCTAACAGACTAGCGATGAAGAAGCAAAGCAATTGGTCGATTCGTTGACTTCTCGCCTTTTAAAGCCCTTCCGATCGTCTCCCCGATATCTACGTATACTGCGTTCAGGTGAGTATCGCTTCTTTCTTCTGCACGAACACATTTCTTTCTTCGCTCTTTCTCTCTCTCTCTCTTTCATTCTATATTATATACTAGTCTAACCTGATAAATTGTGTGCTGCAGGAGAATCCAGTAATTACTACCCTTATACTACAGAGGAAGTTTTGTGTGTTTTCGATATCTCTGTCAAAAGAGGCGCATTTTCTTCAAGCAACTAATTTTCACTTCAGCTCCCTCTCTCTCTCTCACTCTTCCTCCTTTTTGCACCCTCTCTCGGGAATACTTCAACTTTAATTGTTGATCCAAGATTTACTTCGCATCCGTCGAGTCGTATCTTTGTCGTCAACCACAACACACTTCTACGTGTCTTGTTCTTTGTATCTCATCTGTTTTTTGTTCCGCACAACTTCGCTTTAGATCGTTGAGATTTACCCTTCGTCATGGATTCTGAGAGCCACGTTAAAATCACTAGGACCATCTACCGGGGAACATCCCCAACAACTCTTCGATATGAGGTAAGCCATGTGATTCTTTCTAAAAATACTTTCACTTTTTATTGTTAATAATTAATAATAATTTATTGAAAACCACTTGCCCAATGACGGCTTTAGGTAATATAAATTTATTATAAAACATTCATTTTTTGTCCTTTTTATTTATTTTTATTTACTAGTCTCGCTGTCGTGAATTGGAAGAGCTTTTGGATCTGGAGCGTGATGCCCGGACAAGAGTAAGTGGAATTTAAATATTTCTTTCACACACTAAATTGAAATTGTTCCTTTTAACCTTTAAATAGTTAGTTTTAAAGACGAGACAGGCCTCCCAAAATGGATCAATAATATATTGATGATATCATCATTTTATTTTCAGTCCGAGCGTCAGCTCCACGAGCTCACCTACCAGTTAGACGCGATGAGTGATAGATTGGATGAGGCTGGTGGTGAACACATGCAGCATGTAAGTCAATTTTTTCTGAGAAAATCAACTGTGAAAAAGATTAGATAAAATATGTGTTAAAGAACAGTTAGCTATATAATGTGTACAATTTGACAGAAGTCATTAGTTTAAAACAATTATTTCAATTTTACAATTGCATTACAAAGTGATTACATTTTCAACAAGCTTTGTGAAACAATTTTTAATTAGATAAAACAGTAAAAATTTTTTCCATATACAGATTAATGTAAAATAATATTAAGATATTTGCTGACTGTATTTAAATGATTAAATTTTAAAATATACGTAGTTATATATACATTTTTGGGGACGTTTATTGATAATATACTCTAAAATTATGCAGAGGCTAAAGATACTGCTTTTTCTAGAATATTTTTATATATAAATGTTTGTAATTTTAACTCCGATTGTTCTAAAATATTGAATAAAGTATTTAAAGCAATATTACAATTTAGTAAATTAGGAAATAAATTTAATTTTAGTACCGATTCAAATTCAGCATAATAAAAATAAACATTTAAATGTAAAAATATAATTTTCAAATATATAGTTCGTGTTCACATATGAATGTTGAATAAATGTGTGTTGTTTGAAGTTATATTTATTAGAAAATCAGCAAATGTATATTACTGAAAAAAATGTAAATATAATTTTGTATACACAAAAAAAATAATAAAGTTTTTATTTCGTAAATTTGGATAACATCTAACACAATTACGAAAATTGTATTTGATAACTAGTCATCTTTCTAATATTCGAATCACATAAAGGCTTTCAGAAAATAGCTATCTATAAAATATAACTGTATAATCTATTACTTTTGTAGTATATAGTAAAATATGTTTTCGATGGTATTTTGTTAACAAAAATATGCAATAAGGATTAATTGAAAATACAAATATATTTATATTAAATATATATAACAAAAATGACAGTACATGAACCACGAGCTATATCTTAATGTAGAATATTAAACTCGATATCAAATCTGGGTAATTTGATTTAAAGTAGTCAAAAATTTAATTTGTTGTCGTTATAAAATTTTGAGCTGAAGGTATTATTTTTGCAGTTAGGAATTATTTCACATATGTTTTTATATAAATTGGTCCAGTCTAACATTTTGATATTAAAGTTATTTTTATCAAACTTAGTTATATTTAAAGTCTTAATGGATAGTCTATTAATATAAGACAAAAACAATAATTATATTATGCCAATACATTTTGATTTCCAATATTTATTTTCTAATTAAATTCTTGTAATACTTATTTTTTATAACAATTATATTTTTTTAAAAAGCTTATCAATATAAAATTTGTATTCCATCACAATGAATTATATTTAATATATTGAAAACTTATAAATAACTAAATTGTAGAATACAATATTAATATAATTGAAGTATTTTGAAATATAACAGACTTATGATATCTACATAAGTCTGAAGACGAGGCCAAGCATTAAAAATTCATATTAATAAACTGTTATTATAAATTCATTTAGAAATATGATATCAAAACAAAGAAAATGAAATTTTGATTGAATTTACATATGCTATTGGAACAAGACTTATTAATATGTATCATTTTAAAGATTATACATATGTTAGTATCTTGGTAGTGTGACTATCATAGTTGCTTTAAGTGCAACATATGCACTGATAGTACCTATAGCGAATGAATCTTTACTGTGTGTGCAAGGATTGCTATCATGTAAAGAAAGGAAACACAAGAATTTGAAAGTTCGATTAAAAAAAAGAACTGTAATCATAAAATTCGTCTCTGCATAGAAAATCACAAAATGTGAACTAAGTACGCGAAAAGCAACAAGCTTCAAGACGTTAGATCGGCTACACACAAATATACACGCCGTACTAATACGCATACTAAGTATAGTATACGTCGTAGAATGGATGATCTTCATGCATGGTGTGGAGGAAGTATCGTTAGCCTTGCGTACAAGTTCTGTAGAAGTTGTGTGCAGTTATAATGTTACTATAAGGTGAGCTACACCCACAGGCAAATGAATAATCGATGAATACTGGGCGCACACCCATAGATGGCCATTTCGGGGAGAATATAGGTTCACGGGTGTAAAGATGGTAAAGATGTAGGAATCTGTTTTCAGTCATCTCTGACAAGGCAACACGATGAATGCTCTTGGTGAATACCAACGGCAAAACCGGTAATCACCCCAGTTAAACAGTAGACAGCAAAGAGGCACGTAGCATTCGCTGCTACACTACTGACATTCCATGAAGGAGAAAATATAAAGTTTTAAATGTGGATATTGATCCATTTTGTCAGTTGCCCCTGTAGATTGTTGTACGTGTTGTGGACATGTAGTTTGAAACGAAAGCAATGTAAACGTGTGCCCTCAGAAAAATCTCTCTCTCTTTCTTGTAGGTTCACCTTGGCATGTACATGTATAATGTCTTGAATAGCTGAGGAGAGAAGTGGAGAAAAGAAGAGTTAGTGTAGCCTAATAATATACCTGTATGTACCACAGGCTGGCTAAATTTTAGTTAACTGTGCCGGTATGCGCTAGGACATTCTGATATCGCTTCTATCTCCGATCAAGGAAAAAATTGGCTTGGAAAAGAAGACAGAAAAACATGATAGAAGAAGAAATCGAAATGTGTTCATATCCCGGACGATTCCATCACCCAAGCTTGCTTGTTATGCTACACAACACGCAACATTTGATTCTCGGTCATGGCGCTAGACAGCCTATACACATATATATATATACAAAATAATACCGAATATTTCTAGTTGTGAGGTATATTCACACTTAACATATGGAAATCCTTGTTTGGTCTATATAATATGCATTACCTATGTGTACTGCTGTATAGTAAATGTGTATGGTTGTCTGTATATAGAAAATATCAAATACAGCTACTATCTTTATACAACCTAGTGTTCAACGCATGAACTCGGGGATCCTAAATAACTTATTGAATATGTATATATATAAATGTATGTACTAGATGTTAGCAATATGTTGAAGCACACATTCGAAAATACTGGAATTAACTATATTGGTTAAATTTCAGCTAAAATTGCTTTTAAAAAAGTCATTAAAATATCTTGATATTTAAAAAGAAACCAAATTATCTGTTTCTTAAACAGAAAAATTATATAACTTGCTACATATTTTTGTACTATATTAAGTGAAAATATGAATTATAGAAGATAAAATTATATAATATAAAATAATAAGTAATATGTTGGTAAATAAAACGTTAAATATATATACATATATTTCATACTAAGTTATTAAAATTATTAAATTCATCGTGAATGTATAGTTCATAAAATTAATCAACTATTTTTTTGTAATAGAAAGCTATGTTATATTTTAGAAAATAACTTTAAACATATTTTGTAAACTGTTATTATAGTAATGAATGCTAGGAAATAATCGAAACATTGAATAACGACTTGAATCAGTGTTGAATTAATTATATTTATAATGATTCCATTTGACCCCTACTTTTTGTTGAGCTCTTTGTGATTGGAGATTTTGACAAGAGTAAAACACACTGCGGTGTAAAATGAAGTAAACTTTATTCAAGTATGTCTGAATCCTGCTTACTTATGTAGACTTTAGATTTCTTTCTCGATACTCTCTATACCATAGAGTAATGATTACTCTATGATCTCTACATGTATATAACTACAGTTTACATTAATATGCATATCTGGCACAGTGTGATACATATGGCATTTATATATATAGATAAAGTAAACTTGATAACATACAAAAACTGAATATTAGTTACTGATAAAGAGTACAAAATTATTGAACGAAGAAACGAATAATTTGAGTCATTTTCAAAATACATGAAACTAATTTGTAAACGCCTTTTCCAAATAAATTAAGCCTAACATATATCATAACTTTTTACTAAATCTTAAATGACTTGATAAAACTTTAACTTGTAAATAACATGTTTTTTAAAACAACTATCGATTTAAATTAGCAAACTTAAAATTAACACTTAAATAATTATGTTTATAGAAAATCGTAATAATCAGTAGGTAAAACCATAGCTACAAAATAATGTATATAATATAGACCTTAGGAAGTTTCCAAAAAAATACGATAGAAAAATGTCATTAGATCATAAATTATTTATATACCAGTGGTAAAAGTATTAAAGCTTTTGATGTCCTATAAGACACCACAACATTATTTCCCGCATGCGTAAATACAACTTCATTAATGGGTTCATTAAATGGACCTCCGACTATCACAGTATAATAACTCAAAGCAACTCGACTAGCAGCCCTGTTTCTGTCACCTCTGGTGTCCCCCAAGGGTCAGTCTTAGGGCCCGCTTTGTTCTGTTTGGTAGCGAGTACTTTGCATCCTGTACACAACTTAAACTGTGCTATTAAATACATTGACGATACTACTCTTTGCGTCCCTATTCTACGCAATGCCTCCAATCTCCAATCCAACGTACTGGACGAACACAATACAATTATTAATTGGTCATCAGCCTTCAACCTTGACCTGAATATCAGCAAGAGCAAAATCATGTTTATTAAAAGAAGCGTTTTGGTCAGAGCGATCGACATCCCCGAAGTCGCGATAGTCCACAATGCCAAAATACTGGGATTCTACCTGAGCGACGACACTACGTTTAACATCCATATCGACTCATTAATCGCAACAGCGTCTAAATGCATGTATGCTCTACTAGTCCTTCAACCACTCCTCAACAATTCAGAGCTACGGCACATCTACTTCGGTATAATGAGGTCCGTCTTAGAATATGCGTCACCGCTGTTTTCCAACCTACCTCTGTATCTCCAATTAAGAATTGATCGTGTGCAAAACAGAGCTCACCGTCTCATATGCCGGCTTGAGATCATCGACCCTCCACTTGCACTAACTTCACCACTCTATCTTCTCGTCGCATCCAAGCTGCCGATAAACTCGAACTCAATATTTTACAAAACAGCAACAACAAGCTATATCAACTTTTGCTATCGCTCTCCACTCGCACCGCCTGACCTACTCAGCCTCCAACAAAAACATGTTGTTTATTAAACTCCTTCATCCCCAGCTGTACTGCCAGGTTCAATAATACACCTATCTCCTGATTCCTTTACTTATGTACTGATAACTTCTTATTAAAACTTGCTTTATTATTACATTAATAATACCTACATTATTACTTACTGCCGTTGTATACGATTCCCATTTTTACAACGTATTCTCAAATATACACTTATTAGTATTATTATTATAAAATTAATCCTCTCCTTGAAGTGCGGTTTCATATCATCTAAAAACTTTTAATTTTTGAACAGCTCTAAAATTTCAGATTTTTTTTCTGTAGAGCGAGCAGGTCAAACGCCGCGATCTAGAAATCATGAAACTGAAGAAGGAGCTTGAGTTCGCCAACATGCAGCTCGAGTCAATGGAGGGAGGCCTTCGAAAGAAGCACACCACCGTCATCAGCGAACTCTCTAGTGAGATCGAGACCCTCCACAAAACCAAGGGAAAGTGAGTCATCCATCATTTATGGAATCTGCATGTGCGTTTATACACTAAGTCACCCATGAATCATTATATGCGCTATATACATCTTACATATTTAGACAGAATTTTAGTTTAAAGTATACCTATGTAGATGACTAATGCAGTATTCGGCATCTTATAATGGGAGCTAGAACTGTTACTCAGCATTATATCAATATGGAGAACTTTAACTTTATAAGCTTATTAACTAATAATAATAGTTGTCGAATGTATTGTAAAAAAGTAATCTTGACATTTTTGGTACGCAGTCAGAGTCCAAAAAAGAATGAAGCCATACTTAATTATTGATCAACAAAAATATAATGTGTATTATTCTGTTTCTTATAGGTATTGTTAGAAAATGAATTATTGTCTCCTGTTATCTTTTTGATTTATGTATTAAAATATAAATGAGTTTTTCATATATATATGTATATATTGATTCATTTTCGATTGATATTACTTCGTTTGCCAATAGTATATGGTAGTTGTAGTTGTAGTGTCGATGTGTATGTGATCGTAGTGTTTGCTTATATGTAAGAGAAAGATTTATTACCCAAAACATGTTTAGCCCTGACCTATTTTCATAATAATTTTTTTTAAGAACCAATATTAGAATTAAAATTACATAACATTGTTATATAAAACAATTTCAACTATGTTTTCATTTTTGATTTATGAACAATATAAGCTAAGTTCCACTAGTTAAGTTAGTTTTATTATATTTGTATTAAAAAACTATTAAATCATATATAAAGCAGCATAATTAAGGTAATATATTTTAATCGCCGACAAACAATTGCTATTCATCTATATCATAATTAATTGTGTTTAACATTAAATCAAATTCAATTAAAAAAAATGATCACTTGCAATTTAAAATTTTAAAAATATATTTTTAGTCGATAAAAAAATCTCAGTATTTTAACTAAAAATAATAAATACTTCCATTACACTGAATATGTACGAATTGAAAGCCCTCGACATTTGATTGTTTTTATACCGTTGAGGATCCAGATTTCGGACCGTTTTTTTTAGTGTAAAGAGGAAAGCCTGATTATAGATTACACTTGGCCCGTACAAGATCAATGTAGGTACCTTGCGCAAACTTAATAATAGGCCGGGTGTGTGCGCACGAGTGTACTACAGCGCCTGCGACCATTCGCGTGTGACAGGAACTCAGATAACAAATACCAGCAGACAATGAGTCGTAATCTTGATTATTGCTAGTAAATTCATTTATGGATATGTCTCTAATTTGACATTAATAGAAATGTATTTATATAGGTAAATTCAATTCATTATAAACAACAAATGTTTTGCCTAATTTTACACCTCCCTTGATAAATGTCATTTTTTATGTGTGACTCAATTCAATATTTTCATAGAAAGTTCATAAATATAATAAATATGTTTGATAATTGATTTATATGTATCTACTTTATGAAACCATATTTTAATGTTGATAAAATTTAATGATAAAGTTGCAAAAAATTACAATTTTAATAAACTTCTCATAGCAGAGATTATTATTAAACTTCATTAGATCCAGCTTTAAAATGTATTAATAAATAATTATTAAATAGGTATTAAAATATGCTTAGTTTAAATCACCACATAAAAAACAATTAGAATTTCGAAAATTCCAAATATGATAAATTGAAGTGTGTGGTTACTTATAGTATACTATACAAGCACTGTGATCACTATTTGCTGCCCTAATTAGCATATTTCTTGGAACTGAATTGTGCAATTTGATTTATATAACTCATATTTTTGGGCAGGATTTCAATTATAGGATCAAGTCTGGAAAATATATTTCTCGATAAGCATATATTTAGTACAAATGTATATATGTACAAATGGTTATTTATAAACATATAGTAAATTGTAAAAGTTGATAATGTGGTTTACAATGCTTGATTTAATCAAATAAAAACATAAAATTATACTAAAATCATTTTTGTTAACTACTTATACTATATTAGTATACATTAATATATGTAGTTTGTTTAATACTATATACGCCTTCTTTGTTTACTTTCAATGATTTATTTATGTCTAATTTATACAAACTAAATAATAATTTAGATCAAACTGTAAATATTATAATATTTAACCAAACTGTAATATTATATCAAATTATTTACAATAAATTTACAATTTAGGTTAATGATTTTAATAATAGTATATAATAATTATATATATATATATCCATTCTAATATATTTTTATAATTTTTATAACTTAATGCAATCGATTATGTTTAACTATAACAATAATTGTTTCTATTGAGCAAAGTAAATTATTGTAATAAATTAATTCATCATTAAAAATATACACGTACCTAGATTTAAAAAGAGAATAATATTCCACATAATTTAATTTTTAATCATATTTCATATTCGTCTTGCATAAGATACAAACTAAAAAATTGTAAAACCCTAATTTCTCCATTTTAATTTCCTCAAACTAGAGCCGAAAAAGAGAAAGGTGCCCTTGTCATGGAGATCGATAACGCTCTGGGTCAGTTGGACACTGCGCTCAAGATGAAGGTAAGATTCCTCAACTGTACAATCGCAAAATCACATTCTTATTGGTACATAAAGTACTGTAATAGTTTACAAGTGCAAAAATTAGAGTTTGCTTCAATATTAATTTTATTCAGTTAAAAAGTAAATGAGCTCAACGACATAATATATAATATATAGCTTATTATTATTGCTATAATAAAGTTTGAACTGTAATTAAATTTTAATCTAAACATTATTTTCCATATAATTTTTACCTTGAAACAACAGAGACAAAATAAATAATAAATAGGCCTGATAATTATGGAATAGATTTAATAAAGATTTAAAATGAAGCATAAACGTTTATCTCGAGCAGTATTTTTATATATATATTCTCCAATTTCAAATAAAAAATATGATTGCACAGCAACTTATTCAATAGCGAGTATAACTTCTCATGTGATAGGTACATATGGCGTTATGTATACCACAATTGTAACATTGGGAATAATATCGGACATCACCAAATAATTCTTGCAGGCATCTGTCTTCAATAAGAGTTTAATTATTATGAATTACCAATAAAATTATGCTTTATTGAGTTGAAAACAATTTTTTTAACATATAATATATTCCTTTAAACTGTACAAAATCAAAATCCAAAACCTAAGTCTATCAAAAACTTTTCAACCAGTAAAATGAATTTTAAACATCTCTAACAATGCCTACGAAAATTCTGCACCAAGAATCACGTTTTCCTTTATTTCATTACTGTCTCTCTTCTTCCTCGTCCTCTTATCTATGTTTTTTCTCTTACCTTCGAAATTTAGACCACCGCTGAATCCAAGTTGGAAGGTATGGAAGCCCAAATGTCGCGCCTGAAGAACCTCGTAGACGATCTGCAGCGCCAGATGGCCGAGAGCAACGCAATGAAGAACCGAATGACAAGTGAGAACTTCGAGCTGCAGAAGATGGTGCAGGAATATGAGGTGCAGGTTATCACTCTGAGCAAGGGCCGCAGCGCTCTGCAGAGCCAGTGCGATGATTTCAAGAAGACTTTGGATGATGAAGTTCGAGTATGTCAACAACATTTGCTTTGTATTTAATCTAACTGAATAAAGCAATCAATTAATATTACTTATTTTGAAATTCTAAATAAATAAATGTCGCGAATTATTTAAATCGAATATATTTCTTCTTATTTTGTAAATAATAGATATTTAAATTTATACTACTAGCTTTCATGAAAGTAGTGTAAATTACACATTTAAATAAAATGTATAACAAATATGCTATTTATTTATACTATAGCACAATCGAAATAAAGATGATAAAAAATACATTCCGAACAACTTAAAAATATTTAGTAGTAGGGTATATATTCTTATTTGAAAAAATTATATTTGAATTGTTAAATAATCCAAATTAATAGTACAATTAAATGAAAGTTCCTATTACGTTGTTATTTTTTAAATTTATATTTATTTATTGATATTATAATTTTGTATTGATATATTTAGTTAAAACATTCTATTTAGTTTAACATAGACATGCTTATTTTCGAAATAATTATGAACAGCAATAATAACAAGAACAAAATTTCAGCAGACAATTTCGTGTAATTTTAATTGACTTGAAATAACCAACAATTTTTGTTGTTGTAATATAACAAAAAGAATTTACATAACTTTAATACTTTAATGTTTACTAGAATGATACTGAGCTACCCGAAACAAATTTAATTTAATTTAATATATAAGCACTTCAGCTATATATAGTGAGTTTGAAAATGCTATTACCCGGAATAACGAATTTTTTAGTTACATGTAACCCACCTAAAAAAATATAGTGAACCAAAACAAACTGGGATTTGTTGTATTAAAGTTAAATTTTTTTAATGATCTCATAATATTAAGAAATGAATCTTCGTATTAAATTGTTTCAGTATTATTGAATTGGATTATACGAGAGATATAACTTATGTGCGGTTGAGAGATATTGTGAGCTGTATAAAATAATAAGTATATATAAAATATTCTTTAATGTACATATATACTGAATGATTGATTTATATTTTTACCGTCAATCCCTCTTCTCTAGAGCCGCCACACTCTTGAGGCGAACTTCTCAACCCTTCAGATGGACTATGACAATATTCAGGCTCGCTACGACGAGGAGAATGAGGCTGCCGGTAATCTGCGCACTCAGGTCTCCAAGCTTAACGCTGACCTCCAGGGCCTCAAGGGCAAGTACGACCGTGAACTCATGTCCAAGACTGAGGAATACGAAGAGTTCAAGTAAGTTATACATATATGTTCAATTATATTATTTAATATCTCAGGCAGTAGTATTTTTTTTTAACCTAAATTTTATAAATCCCGATCGTATCGCAATGCATTGCTATTTCAGTCATAAATAGAATACAAATACCTACATTTAATTTCTTACAGCACCGCAAAATATTATAAAATATCATAAAAAAATAAATTTATATATATGTATATAAAAAATAATGTAATATTTAAGAAACTATATATGTTTAAAGAATGAAATAAATGTCACGTTTGTATTAAAAATTAGATAAAATTTAAACAATTATAACTAACTTTATATGTACATTTGGTTATCCCATAGAGTACCTGCATATACTGACTATTTTCTGCATATTTAGTTTGGCAATATATATAAAACACTTTATTTAATAACAATTGACTCATAGTATTAAATTATGCATTCTATAATATTAAAATATTTTACAATATTAAATTGGACTATAAAATAAAAATTACTTTTTTCATATAAAAACAGTTATTTATATAAGCTATACTCGTAATAACGTAATGTTTACAAATAAAGTGAAAAGGTTTGCCCTAAAAGAAATCATCCCCTAAACATCACATATTCTCATCATCCTCTTCTAAACCTCCCATCGACCTCCTTTTCGTCAATCATCAGACGAAAGATGACTCTCCGAATCACTGAGTTGGAGGACATTTGTGAGCGAGAGCGTGGACGTGCTAGTCACCTTGATAAGCTCAAGACGAAGCTCACGATTGAGATCAAGGATCTGCAAATTGATTTCGAAAATGTGAGTCACTGAAATAGCCGTTTTGTAAAATGTATAATTAAATATATTTTTAATAAAATAAAACATGTTATTTGTTATTTGTTATAAATTATAAATAAGCAATTTTCTTTATTTAGACAATAGTAGAGGCATACAAACGTAAACTAATAATACAAGTAAACTGAAAATAAATCATTATTCACTTTGGTATATGTTGTTTACCAATTGCCTTTTTATATGTTACAAAAGTAATTTGCAAAAGTATTCATTAATTAATTGAACGAAAAATCTATATATGATTTTTTTGGAACAGTTGAATTATTTTCCATTTGAGTGAAACGGTTAGTATAGTGATGTGTGTTTGTTTGTTTTTGTTATTCATAAAATTAAATACAAAATCCCCAACATATCATCACGCACCAATCAACCAGCTTTCTGCTGAGCATGGAGAGTTGACCCGAAGATGCAAGTCTGCTGAGGGGATGGCGGCTGAGCTCCAGCGCCGAGTGGATGAACTCACCCTCGAGATTACATCTCTCACCAACATCAATGGTAACCTCATGGCTGATAACATGAAGCTCAAGGGAGACAACCACACGCTCTCCGAGAAGAACAGCAATCTTGACCGCGAGAACAAACATATGGCTGGTAAGTCACGGCTAAAGCTCATTACGTTTCTAATTTCAACTGCATTAAAACGCGATTGTGTTGATGTAAATGTTGTTAATGCTTTCTATTGAATTTTTAATAATTTGTTTTTTATATAATAAGTAAAAACGCGTTTCAAAGGTCATTATAATTCCAAAAATGTATTGAAAGAAGTCGTAGCATAAACTTTTCCGAGAACATGTTTATATCTCGTGAATCAGCGGTACACCTTATGCTACATACTCTTATCAAATTTGTATATAAAAATTACGTTTAAAAGTTAAACTGGTTAATAATACACAAAAACTTAATTTTAAATTACTTTCTTATAACATTTTAGTTATCATCACTTTAATATTAAGTCACATATTTATATAAAGGTTTTTTTCATTTCTTTGAACCTCAAATATAAACTACGATTATTTATTAAATACTTGCCATATACTCAAAGGACCGTTAAACTTCCAAATTAATATGATAATGTAAAAAAAGACAACTATTTTGAATGGATATTTTTTTTAATAAAATTTTAAGAAACAGATTGAATAGAAATTAAGATTTAATTGCGATAATATAAGAGTTTAATATTGAAAATGTTGAGATTGTCTCTCAAAATAATGCTTTATGCATATTTATTTATTTAATGTTATTTACATATTATATGTGTGTTTCCTTGTGATAAGTGCATATATTATCAAATCACCGTCCTTATATATTGGTATATACCTTAATGCAGATTTTAGATTTATAAATTATGCATCAAGACTAGTTAGGAGCTGTGGTTAGACTTATTGACAGTTATACTTCGCAAAATTAATAACGGTGCTACAACAACCACTCTTCTATCATTTTCCCTACGTCCAGATCAACTGAAGGAAGCGAAGGACGGTCTTCGTGATGCCAACCGCCGTTTGGCTGATCTGGAAGCAATGCGCTCTCAGCTGGAGGCTGAACGTGATAATTTAGCCGCCGCTTTGAACGATGCTGAGGAGGCACTACGCGAGATGGAGCACAAGTACCAGACCACACACGCTGCTCTCACTCAACTCAAGTCGGACCTAGAACAGCGATTGCGTGAAAAAGACGAAGAGTTGGAGAGCTTGAGGTGAGACGAATGCTTTTTGGTTTATGTAATGACTTAACGCTGAATGTTTTTTTGCATTACTTCATTAAAGTAGAGAACTTTACATTGAAGTTTTTCGGGAAATATGAAAAATTGATGCAATATAATTATAAAAGTAAATGTAATATAGTACAAGAATTATGACTTGTAAGTACATGCATTAGCAAACGTATGGTTTTTTAACAAGTTGGAATGCTACTGTATATTTTTTATTTATTTTAATATTACAAAGGCGTATACCTAATACATATTTAATATTAATTAATATTTTACATATAGTACCTATATATAGTATATTATATTTTCTAGTTTAAAATTGTGTATTTAGAACAAATTATACTGTAATTTTTTCATTAATTTAACCTGTAAACAATTTTATTTATAAATGTGCTTAAAATAAAAATTAATATGCGGTTTACAAAATATTAATGAAATTAATTTAAATTAATAATAAAAGTATTTTCAAACATAATTTTACTTAACATTCAAATCAAAAGTTTTAACCAAAATTAAACTACCACTATGGGCTAATCTTCATAATATTATTCATAATCGTTCTTTATCCCTCGTCAGGAAATCAACCACTCGCACGATCGAGGAATTGACCGTGACAATCACGGAAATGGAGATGAAGTACAAGTCGGAACTCTCCCGCCTCAAGAAGAAGTACGAATCGAGCATCACCGATATCGAGATCCAACTCGATGTGGCCAACAAGAACAACGCCAACCTCAACCGGGACAACAAGACTCTGATGGGCCGCTGCAAGGAACTGGAGACTCTCCTCGAGGAAGAGCGAAGGTCCCACGAGGCCACCGCTGGCAACCTCCAGGTGCGTGTGATTCGTCTGTGTGCAGGATGGGGGCCAAAAGAGCTCAGTTAGAGTTACTACTTAGATCTATTTCCACAAAAGGAATATTTATAATAAAGATTCTATAATACGTATACTTACATATTTTAAAAAAAAGTAAGTTTTATTAAATGTTTACTTAAAACAATTTTATTATACATAAGTTGTTATGTCTAAAAATCAGTTATCTATCAGTATGGAGCTGCATTTTGATGTAAAGTGATTGAATAATTCCCATTATATAAATAAAAACAGTATGTAACTACTGGTTGAAGTACTTCTATGAATATTATTAAACATTTACTCATTGATCTTTACTAAATAGTTAAAATTATTATTGTATTAATTAATCGAATTTCTTTCTATCTGTATCCAATTTATTTTAAATACATATTATACATATCTATTTTTATAAATAAAAATGTGCTTTTACAAACCTTTAATAGGTATGGATAAGGTTATAGACAACACATTTTTAGAATACTTTTATTATTACATAATAGCTTATTGCTTAATACAATATATGTATGATTTTATATTATAATTTGTACATTTTATCTGTCATAAATACAGTAAACTATTATAAAATGTTAAATAGATTTGAATTTCACTAATAATTGGATATAACTAGGCAGGTATAAATGTGCACATATAAGGTATGTATGTAGAATAATTCTAACATACTTTTCAGTCATCACTTTTCAGAATAGGATAAAATATTTCAGATTTTACATGATAGTTATATAAAAATTAAATCCTTTTTAAAGCTTTAATTTCAGTTTTGCAATTTTTGCAATGTTACATGATAAATAGATGAAACTGTATTCATTTTAAGCACGATTCAATCGATTTATTAAACCAAATATTATTTTGACTGTTGGTTGGATGTGGTTTTAGTAATTTAAATTTGTTGTACTCTCAAGACAGTACAGTATACAGTATTTGTCTCTAAATTAAACGCGATCTTCTATATTGGCCCACCCTTCGGCTTCTAAAGTTGAGCGAACGTAAAAGAATCACAATCACGAGCGAGTTGGAGGAGATCCGAATCACCTTGGAGAACGCTGAGCGAGCCCGAAAGAACGCCGAGAACGAGTTGGGAGAGTCAAGCACCCGGGTTAACGAGCTCACCATTCAGATCAACGTTCTCTCACAGGATAAGCGACGTTTGGAGGGCGATATTGCGGTCATGCAGGCCGACCTTGATGAGGCGGTCAATGCCAAACAGGTGCGTACAATGTTGATATTAGGAGAGAGTGAGCATATAGAAATGGTTGAGGTGTCAAATGGTACCTATTTATTTTATTCCATTTAGAACGCATTTGAGAATTATGGATATATAATTATATATCCCTAATTCTCAAATGCGTTTTAACATGGAATAAAATAAAATAAAATTTTACAAAGAGAATACATTAAGTTTATGATAATGTATCAGTATATTATAATATACTGATACATTATCATAAAATTAATGTATTCTCTTTGTAAAATGTTCTCTACATAGTGCTAGTAAAAGTGAAACCACAAATATCACTTGTTAAAAAGTAAGTTTTTTAGATGAGCTTAGTATTTATAATATAGATTATTTTATATAATTTTTTTTGCATATAACATGTAAAATAATTAATTAAACATAGCTCTGTTTATATTTGTATTATATTATTTTTACTGTATTTTAAAATATTTTGATTTAAATTCATAATTATAAACTATCTACTCCTCAACGTATATAAATAATCATATTTTGCACAATGAAACATTTTCAAATCTTTATCTAACAGAGTTTTGTTCAATTTTTAACAAAAATTACCTAATAATATATTTATATTCTAAGAAATATTGTTCTCTGCATGCCATAACCATTAAAAACTAATATTATCTTAAGCGATGATATGTAAGCTACTTTATCAATTTTCTATCTTAAAACTCAATTTCCTTTCCGAAATGTTGCACAGGCGGCCGAGGATCGCGCAACACGACTCAACACCGAGGTCACCCGCCTCGCCGACGAACTGCGTCAAGAACAGGAGAACTACAAACACGCCGAGAGTCTCCGCAAGACATTGGAGATTGAGATCCGTGAGATTACCATCAAGCTAGAGGAGGCTGAAGCTTTCGCCACTAGGGAGGGCCGCAGGATGGTCCAAAAGCTTCAGGTAAGTGGCGACCTATTTTGATTGGCTGTGTTAATATTACGCACACTCAATATCTAGCCCGTTTTAATGAATTTATTTTAGACAGCTCGCTCAAGATGTTGTCCCGATTATTTTGGGGTCAAGAAATAAAAAATAGCTTTTTGAAATTGCACAAAGAATTCTTGATTTAAAAATTCGATAACATAAAGAAGAAAGCATTAATTTTAATATAGCATTTTTAGAATAATAATATTATAACTTTTTGTTTATATATGTATAGTGAGAAAATTTGTGAAATCAAATAAAGTTAAAGAATGTTATTGAATAAAATATTTACATTTCAAATTTTACTATACATTTATTCAAAAATATATGAAAATTGATAATAGAATAGATAGTAAAATATACATACATATATTTAGTAACAAATAATTTGAATTCATAAAATATATAATAAAAATAATGAATGATTAATTAAATATTCAATTTAATTCAATTTAACTATATTTAGATTAGAATTAGAATAGCAGCATATAATTTATGTGTAATATTTATTTACTTAAGAAAATTATTATATATACAATATACAGACGACAATATCTTAAAAATAATGTTATCATTTTGAAGTAAATTTTCTAAAGAAAAACAAATTTCTAAAAAATCGTACTTGATGGTTTTAAAATGCATTCATAACTAAACATAAAATAGAAGGCACAATTTTCACAATATTATTGTTATTATTTTTAATCCTTACTTTGCATTACTAAACTATGATAAATATATACAATATTTAATTCAAATATGATTATTACAATATTTTACTTATTTATAAATTATAGCTTTTAGCACAGGTATAATCGTTATAAATTCGCTTACCTGTTATGGAAATCTGTCATTTAAATGATCAGGTATTTTGGATTCAGCCAGAAGATTTAAAATAGTATATTTATATAGATTGCGTAAATATACTCTTTTAATATTCCAATCAAACATGTCTATGTAGTGTGAAATATTAATCCTTACTTTATAGATATAGCTAAATTTAAAAGTAGTTTGTGCCTCATGTTTTACTTTATATGGCATACAAATCTAATTGAATGATAAATAATGACATTCAATGGATATATCAGTCTAGGGTAAAAATTTTTCTCCTCTATTAATTATTTTTAGGACATTCCACAGTGAAGCGATGGGTCAACTTTAAGCCGATAGTGGCAATTTCGCTGTTATAAAAGAAACAGCATATCATTCAAACCTCCCTCAGCGCTTTAGTTTTCAGGCTACTGTAAACCCCATTATTTTCAAGTATATGGTGTTTAGATTTATTCCTTAATCCACAGATTCTTATAGTCAACAAACTATTAACAAATTAATGTATTGATATTTTGTTAATTGAAATATTTTCGTCTCAATTTAAAGAGTCGTGTCCGCGAGTTGGAGACCGAACTGGACTCTGAGATGCGCAGGAGCAAGGACTCCCAGTCGATGGCACGCAAGTTTGAGCGTCAGTTCAAGGAGATCCAACAGCAAGCTGAGGATGACAGACGAATGGTCGCCGAACTTCAAGACCTGCTCGACAAGACTCAGATGAAGATGAAGACCTACAAGCGACAACTAGAAGAGACGGTGAGAGACACCCCTTTCTTTCTATACCAAATTATCAATATTGATTCATTTTCACCATTTTCCTAGTTTGTTCCAATTCATGATGATTATTTTACTTTTAACAACTCTTACATTATCTTATTTTCTTTCTATAAATTTTCCTGTTCATTCTAATAATCTTCATTGTACTTTATATTTACCCGTTTTAATGAAAACATTTCGCTTTATGAAATTCCACTATAAAAACTAATCCTTTCATGTGGTACCACCTATTTAATTATTTTCTACAATCATTTAATAGTAGCTCAAGTATTTGAATATTTGAATACTTACATTATAACAAACCAAATTCAGATATTTTGAGTTTTTGTTTAAAAATACATTCATTTCAATATAATATGCTTTATTATCGCACTCTTTGTTATTAGTTTTATTTCTTGCGTCTTGAATTTCATTCGTTGTAATAATTTAATCTTGTGGTAATACGTCTTAATATTATTCTTTACACATTTTATTCCCAACACTTTAGGAGGAGATCTCTACCATCACAATGAACAAGTACCGCAAGGCCCAACAGCAGATCGAAGAGGCTGACCACCGAGCCGATATGGCCGAGCGATCCATGTCCGTCCGACGAATGAGCGTTGGCCCAGCAGGTATGCGCTCTATCTCTGTGGTCCGTGAAACCACAAGCACAACCCGAGGAGGTCGCGCTACCAGTATCTACTAGACCAAACACACCTCCACCTCCC
>JAYRBW010069017.1:0-27344 GCA_036023295.1 Invenusta paracnida | reverse complement strand
CGCCCCCCCCCCGACCCCCCTTCCGCGGAGTGCATGAAACCCTGTTGGCATCCCTGTTATATATTGTATTTTATTTTTGCTATATTTTTTCTGGTATATATCTCTGATTATTATTTGTTAATTTATTTCTCTACATTTCATATTAAGATTTTTAATTTCTTTCAAATTACACCTCAATAAAATTAGTACAGGGGCAAATGTTTTTATTTTATTTTAATGAAAAACATACTAGTTAGTGAACTACACTTTAAAGAGAACACAATCATTTCCTCTTCGTTGATCCACTTTTCCATTTAATGTGCATGATAGGTTTCATATTAACGTATCGTATGAGAAGTTTCTAGTGTGAATTTATTTCTTTTTTGTGTCATCGATTTGTTAGAAATCTTCTTGCCACCTTAGATATCTTCAGAATATTTTATTACCTCTTTCTATTTAGTTCATTAATTCTTAACTTGTATTTTTCTCACACATTAAATGGGCGAATTTCTATATAATGTAATTATCCAAATATCTTTAATCTATCTTATTTTTTATAATTATATATTACATTATTATTTATGTATCGTTTCTAAATATATGATTTTGTCATCCATATAACTCTGATATAGCTTAAATTATTTTTAGCAGAATACTCAAAGGTCATTCGCATTTAAATTTTAAATCCTTATTATCCTACTGTTCTTTTTATAAAACCATTTTAGTGAACCTAATTTATTTTTTATAGCTTAGATAGTTAAATACTTGAAAAATTCCTACTAGTAAGTATGTATGTAATCAAACAGAATTAACTCTCATTAATTTTCCATTCCTTAATGAAGAAAATTTACTTTGGTACGACAGACAGTGAGTGAGGTTGCTGACAGTGCATGCGAATTGGTGATTGAGCGAGTTACTGAACAGCAACTATACCACCATCAGGAAGCAAGCAACACGTTAATTACCAGAATGTAGTATTTGAATGAGTTGTGATTCACCCACCGGCCGGGTATGCCACAGTAGCGCGCGCGCCCACACCGTCGAAGCCTTGGGAATTCATTAGTCGAACCTTCGTGAGCGAGCGGAGAGGGATATTTTATCTTCAGCTCTTCTATACAATGTTATGTTTGATGGTTTCGTATGTCTTCTTCCCAAAACTCTCTTCTTTCTATGGCGCTCTAGTTTCTATCTTAGGGAAAAAAGCTAGCTATGTGTAGGTACCTCTTTCTTTTCTCTCTCTCTCACTCAGTTTATGGCTCTGTAAACGTCGTGGTTGGGAATAGACGTGGATCAATAGAGCCTGGTGAATGGGCGAGAATGCAGATTGGTAGAGAGGAGAGGATAGGAGGAGATATTTACAGAACTGTATCGCTCTCCTTCCTTCCTCTTAGGCCTTAGTGCGCGTCTGTTTTTCCTCCTATTCTTATGTGTGATTACACGTCTTGTTTGCGGCAGCAGTAGTAATTCCTTGTTGTAGTTTACATATTACTGATCAAGGCTGGATTTTCCCATTCTTAAAGAAAGCAGAACGGTAATAGCCAGGCCAAATTTGTGGATATTTCACCTTTGCGTACTCTACTCTACTTAACTCTGCTCAGCACGTGTTTGCTGTTGTACATTTATGTCTAAATTAAATCACCACACTACTCGTGAGGAAGTGTTCACCAACAGTAGTGCAACACCTAGTGTCTCCTGTATGGAGTCCCGCGACAATGATTTTGACCCTTTGTCGGTTATCGCCTTTGACATTGATTTCGGTGATGGTGTGCTCCCTTGTATGGAAGACTCTCTTTCCTATCTGCCTGAATCGCCGTTTGTGGAAATACCAGAGCGTTCTATCCCAGTTTATGACAGTGACGATAATGATAATTATTATAATTCAGAAGAAGAGCTTCCCTTATCCATTCATTCTAATGACAAGGTAGATCTCTATTTTTTGTTTACGTAACAAGCCTACAAATATTGTCTTATATTTAAATCAGATATTAAAATGAAATGTTCATTACCGTCTTGAAATTATTAGTACAAAATAGACAAATAATGTTTGGTAGAAAAATATTTTGACATGGATTAGTTATTTGTAGTGACATTTCGGAAATGTCAGTTAACGTTATTCCACAATGTAACGTCAATTTGGTCTTATTTGTAGTATTCAGGACAGTTTATTTGTCTTCGATCATATACAGTCGCATGACTAGCTTTTATATGCATAGTTTCATTTTTATATTGATTGATATTGATTTGAAGTATGCTTATTAGTTTATATATATATTGATGAATTCAAGGAAAAAATAATTAATGATAATATTTTGCATTAAGTTAAAAATCTTATCTGTGAAGTATTTATTGCTAGAAACGTTATTCATCTAATCTTTAAAAATTATTGCATGTTTTTCAGAAACTAGATTATTTAAAAAAAATGACAAATCTAGTATATTAAAAATCTATGCTATCCAAACATATTGTTGCAAAGCATTAGAATATAATATATGTATCTGCTACAATGAGTACACTTTGGTTTACTTTTACATCCAAAACAAGCAAATGTTTCTTTTTTATCGATACAACTGAAGTACGAAGAAGTAGCTCTGTGTACGTGTATGAGTATCTTTTCTTACTTTAGACATATAGGCATAGGTGGATAGCCAAGTCCTGCATACTTAGTTGGCAACTAGTCTAATGCCTATGCACTGTCGATTGTGTCCTAATTGATTTCATCATTCGACTCTGTTAGACATAATATATTTTTGTGGCCATAGCTATTGAGAGATTCTGCGTTCATCAACAACAGAAATCAATTCAAATTTGGATTGATGGCCAGTATTTAACTATTCAATCTGCATCTCCGCTGTATCTTGTATATGCTACATAGATATCTACCTTTAACATGGTGGATTTGGGACAACAGGAATCTATTGATGTGTTATTGGCAAGTCTTTAATTTTAACCCTTGTTTGTGTTTTAAAATGGAGAAAAAAAGGAGACTGTCCATTTTCCTTATTTTTTCTATATCAGTTTGAATAAAACGTTCGGTTTCCGCTTTATAGATTCTGTGCATTTAGTTTAACAGACAAGTATCTCCATATTATGTATATATTCTGTAAACTGTTGATTTTATCCTGACGAGGAAATTAGGACAAGAGATAAACTGAAATGTAAACTTGCGGTCGAATCACAACTCAACTATCCTACTAATGCAGGACTAGAAATTCGATATGACTGTAATAAAAAAGCTGAATTCAATTTAAATATCAAAAACTTAAGACTAATATTGTTTAATGTTAATACACAAATATATGTAGATATATAAGTAAGATGTTTTCTAAAAGTTAAAGTATCTTCTCTGTTACTATATTTTAGTTATATCAAACGGAAGTGTGAATAAACCTTATTGTGCCTAAATTATTTGAATCATTATATACATTTATTTATATAGCATCCTGCCGAGATATGTCAAAATATTATTTTCCTCAGTGTCATTTCTACTTCAAATATTTTCATTGATAACTATCCGTTTTATCCATGACGAATATCAATAATATTTCGTTGCTGGAAACCCTTGTGAAATATTTTATTTAATTTACCGCCTAATACAGCAAACTAAATATATTGATATGTCGGAAGTAAACATAACTATATAATATTTTCCATTAAAAATCATACTGCATTAGTGGTAGGTATATTACATACAGAATTATACGCAATGGATCCAGTGGGATGTGTGATTATATGGAAGAATTATGGCTTTTGGGATACATAGACATTTGTTGCTGAAAGCTCCTGTGCCTTTGGGGTGTAATATCTCATTTTATGTTCCACTTTGTGAATTGCAGTATTTTATGTCTGCTATACTACTGTTTGTCTATATCTTATACTAACTTTTAAAGGCTACTGGTGTACAAGTTCTACTTGCTGACTTATTAATAAGCAAGGAATCAATTTCTTATGCTTACCTATGATATGAATCATGCATGGGTTAGACCAAATGCTAATTATGTTTTGGTATGCAAGTCATAGTAAATAATAATAAAATATATACATATAGTATATATAATTTTCTTATTTCACTATGCTGCCCAAGAATATACATGTCTTTCTATAGTATATACAACTATTTTAAGCTTTTTTTGAGTAATGCTTATAGACTTCTAAGGAGTTAAAATTATATTAACTCATTCAATTTTAACATATTATAATGATGCAAATTTCCTTTTGAATTTCGTTTTAATTCTATCAGTTTAGAATGTTATATTATTTTTGGAAGAGATTAAACCAAATAATAATTCGATTATTAGGTAGATCGAAAATCGTATATGATAATATTTTTCTATACTTTGACTATATACGAAATTGTCATTTTGAAATACAAGTATAAATTATTATGGCATTATTCATATCATAACTGTTTATAATTTTAGTTTCTAAAATATTGCATTGGTGTGGGGTATAAGTTTATTCAGATTATTTTTATATTTATCAGAAAAATAGTGTCTGGTTATTTTTGCTAAACGGAAAATAACTTAATTACCACAATGTGCATACTGTCAATCATAATATGTTTGTTTGTCAATTATCTTATGCACGTGTAAGCTTCATATTATTTGTTAATAAAAATCAAATATTCCAAATAAACGTTAATCTTTTTTTTCAGACTGGTGGTAGTAGGTATAAGTATACATTGTTTATTTGGGTTTTTTGTCTCATCCGATATGCAGTATATATCTATAAAATTAATGTGGATTATCAGTTCCGGATATTAATTATATTATTGTGTATATAATATTGTAGTGAGTTTTTAATTGTCGTTTATTTATTATATATAAAAAGCAAGCAATATACTTTCATTTCCTTTTGATTAGCACGCGTGGAAAATTTTGTAATTATTATTCTTTCATGTTCAATTAAATCGCCGAATGTATATCGACTGTCTTTTGATATTAGTATTAGTCGTGGTGCAATTTATTATTATATTTTTTTAAAGAACAGTATAACCGGAATATGTTAGACGTACATATCTATTTTAATATTAGGTAGCTCATTACGTATCGCAATACTTTGTTGTTAATAGTAAAGTGAACATTCTCGTTATGCGCTGAACTATACTTTTTCTGGTCTACATTTTCGAATTTGTATTTTAAATTTATTATTAGTGGACTTTTTGACTGTATAATTATATTTTACAATCTTTTACAATTGAGAAATGGCACTATTACGTTTTTGGGAAAATAACGTCATAAATACGCTATATTTATGACCCCTTAAAATGTATTACACTATTCTTTCAATAAATTATAGGTTTTTCTTTAAGAATCTTGACCATTGTTCCAAGTGAAATATATATATATATTTTTTAATAGAATAATGTATAACCAACGGCTAATATACTATAATAAAAGGGTCTCCGTCCCATTAGTAAAATATCTACAACATACGGAAATGTGCACACGTACTGCATTATCTGATCGTTTACTCCATAACTATTCTTGCATAACATATCGATTTAATTTGCAATATTAGGCACAAGAACAACTAATTACTGTTAAATGGGTGTTACACAGTTTTGTCTCTTCTGTATTTCCAGTGATTATACGTTTAAAATAATTATGTAGCTTATTGCTTCGTTTTCGTTAATGTTCCCATTGATTTCAATATTGAAGAAGAACATCTTTTTAATATTTTTTACAAGAGGGTTTTTTATATTCAACTGTAAGGTTGCAATTTTTATTTGCAGGTTGCTAGGGTATGTGTATTCTAATTATGTATTTAAATTTACTTTTTATTCTGATTGTTAGTGTAGCTTTTATAAATTTATTTTTATACTAATGAAACTTTTGAGAGATCAAATTTTACGAAATAATAATTTGGTATAATTTGTTCTCTTTTAGTTTCTATTAACTTTACAGACGATGTTTTTACTTTTGTTTTGTTTCATCTTTTAAAGGTATAGTGTAAACCTGTCTGTTTTTCAAATCTCAAGTTCAATCTTATTTTCCATTTTCAAGTTAATACTTGCATTTTAACTCCTTTTTATGTTTAATTATCTTTCCTAATAGCTTGTCTAATTATTTCTTTAAAATTATATCTACGTATAAGAGCAAGCAAAGAATTTCTACATATTGAGTATATTTAACTATTTTTTTAATGGTTTTTTGGTCCACGTATCTATAATTACATTATATTATGTCTATAGAGGCATCTCAGCATACCAAAATTCATACGTTTTCAGTGACAAAATAATACTTGCCATCTAACGTGAGTAAATTAAAAAAACAAGTATTTACGCAGAAAAACCTGTCACTCAAGATATAAACATTGCAATCATTGAATTTGATAATACGAGTAGGTATCTACGGGTTTTATATTTACGTACTTATTTTAATTTATTCCCTTTACATTGTACCCTGGAAAATGTTCCTGTGTCATCATTATATGTCTGTTGCTTCTATAATTTATACTTATTTCACTTGTATTATTTGGCATGATCCCAGCGTGCAGTCGTATGTGTGTAGGTATTAATGTCTGACGTCAACCGTTTGCCCTCTTGATTCAGTGCTTCATCAATGGCAGCGGTGACAACTATAGTGGGAGTGTCGACAGCTGTAGTCATCCAGCTTCTGGCTTCCTCTCTGAGCAGCTTTCTCCCTCTATTAAAAGTGGGGCGGCACAACAGCAACACGAGGACGAGGGTGTGGTGACCATCCGAATCCTGCCTGACGCTAAAGGTCGGTTCGGCTTCAATGTGAAGAGCACAGCAAAGGGAGCGGTGGGTAGGGCACCCTTCCTTGTAAGCAGAATAGGTGTTAACATGCCAGCCGACATGTGCATACCCCGGCTACATGAGGGGGATCTATTACTCTCCATCAATGGACGGGATATGGCCACCTTCACCTATGATCAGGTAAGGAACCTCGTATTACGTACTGGGCTTACTTATTTAACGAGTCATATTACATTATGTGAATTCGAATTTATAACCACTGATATAAAATGTCATATTTATAGTGCATTGTAGTATAAACAAAGGGTATATTATTGTATAAATTTTAGATTGATTACAACATTACATCATTACAACATTACATAAATGGAGTTATAAATAATTATTGTGATTATTTCTTTTATTTTCAAGTGTACTTACAATACATATTATATTGTAACATAGATTTTTTATTGTACATTTCAGTAGTAATACGTTTTTAGAGAGAGAAAAATTATTTGCAATACGTGAAATAAGTTTGTAAATTTTACTATTAGTTATCAAGTATTGAAACAATTTTACGGTTTTATTTGATTATATTGCTTTTCGTACTGTCCAATGTGTTTTGTTTCTAATTAGTTAAAAAAATGCATTTTTAATAATTATATTTACGGAAGAAACTAACTAATGTATTATATAGTTTTCAGTAGTTAATATTCTTTTAATAACTTAAAAATTCGAGTATTTGCAATATAATTGAGCAATTGCGATATATTTAATTACAATTTTATTATAATTATATAATAATTAGCTTATATGCGCTTAAAATGGAATGGATTTTTTTATCTATAATATTTGTAACGATATTCTTAAAAATATGTCAACGAAGTACAAACGAATTCATTAGATATTGATTGGGTGTGTCCTGAAATTGTTCTACAGTTTTGCTCCACACACTCCATTATGTTTACTAATGAAATGTATGTTTAGCATAGCATATTTTTTTAGGGTCAGTATTTTCGCTTATTTGTGGTGTCACGTTTAACGAATCTCTATCCTCTTCTATATATATACGTACTGAGGCTACATAATATATCAGAATGCTCTGACATATTCGGTCTAATATAATATCTCTATTGCAACTTAAATTCCAATATGTTCGCATTTTAATTGCTTTCTATGATTATAGCGTCTTAAAAATTAAATTATTGCCCTATTATATTTATACAGATAATGTAATTTTATCTCAGTATGTTTATAAATTTTGACATAATACTATAAATATATTTCGATTGATATCGATTTACTTAGTCTCTAATACTTTCGATATTTCGATGCAATCGCTCTAAATTTCTTACAATGTTATTTATGCGATTATCTTAAGCTGAAAACATCAGTTACCAAAACATTTATAATTTTAGACAGAATAGTTAGTACAACACTGAAATAACTTATTGATAATTCCGATATAAGAAAGAAGGAAACAGATGTCACAGCACTTATTTTTTTGATGTCTAGCTTTAATTGATTACAATATCCTTAATAAAAAGGGAAGTTACAACGTTGGTTTTTTGTTACTTATTCGTTTGATTATTTCTAGTGTAGACATTTTTATTTATGTATGATATGTGAGTACAATCAATAAACATTAATTTTTGACTATGACAAATAATGAATATATTGGGTACTCGTCTTATAAAAAACATTTTTGACACAGCTAACCGTCACACGAAAATGTTAAAAACATTGAAACTGTGCGCAAACACTCATCGCCAATCATGGTAGCTCATTAATACTAATTATACCTATATATCAACTTCATCATACTTTCAAATTTAATTAAATAAATTGATTTATTGAATTTTATAGAAAAATAGGTAATTGATCAATATTTCGATTTAAACCGTTCTTTGTAACTGAATAATTTGCATCAGCGGATAGTTTTGCTATAGAACGTAAGCTATGTATTGTTTCCAACATGCATTATTGCGACTCATTTAATATTATAGGTAGATGTAATATATTTTTCATGGAAAAAAAAGTAGGGGAAACTTATTAGCGCATGACCGCAGCTTAAATTGAATTTGACAGGTTTCTTTCCAAGTTTCAACCTAATGTAACATAGGAACTGCAGCTAGGTGTACGTGACCTTCATGCTAACCTAGCTTTATCCAATTTTATTACGCTCACTATTTATATTGTGGACTTATGTGGCTATGAGCTTCTAAACCAATCTCTATTTCCATTACTACTTTAATACTGATTTTATACCTATTAACTTTTCTTATCTCATTTTTGTTCATTCTTGGCCGGAAGCCTGTATCTTACCCAATTTTCAATCTTAAATATTCTGTATCTGATTACTCATATTTATATTTTCAACTTCACGTGTCATGATTTTGAGTGGTTACTCATTCATTTTTTATGTTGAATTTATGATTATAAATATAATGAAAATATATATGTGTAAATGGTAAAACTTTCCCTGACTAGATGAGATTTTAAAAAGTTGTCATAAATAAATGCTATTCTTAAGTTGTCTATTCACTAATCATTTTTGTCTTTCTATAAATAATAAGCTATAAGTGAAAGTAATTATTATTATTTATTATTAAACGTCTATATATTACATTTATAGTATATCTATTATAATAATAATTATTATAATAGATATATTAGGTATTATTAATATTAATTTACTTTTTTTTTATATTTTAAAAAGGTTTAGCAATTTTTTTAATCTAATTACCATATGACCTTTTGAATTTTCAGATTGTCCTGTTGATCAAAGCAGCCGGAAAGAAATCTACAACTGAGCTTGTCCTTGTTGTCCGCCCAAGTGGTAAGTTGATTTAATTTGATAACTTTCATTTATTAAAAGTAAAGACGAATACAGTAGTTAAAATATTGAATTAAACAAAAATCTATTTAAGTTGTTAATATCTCGCTCTGTTAGATGCATTATATATACAAAAGAATGCAACACCAACTATACAGAAAAATCTTTTTTTATTCGAATTTTAAAATCTATAACGAAACTCTTTTTATTTGAATATGACACGCGTTTTATTCCTGTGTGTATTATTTTGTATCGTACCTATAATTCTAAATTTCACATATAACAGCGTCTATTTGCGTACATTATAATATGTATATTCATCCCTACAGACTACATGACGCCAGAGGACTCCTCAACCAATCCCCGTCAAGCCAGCACCTCCCCATCTCCAATTTCCCCCGGCTCCGCCAATCATCTCCATAGCAACGGCCCCTCCTCCCCGCCGGTCTCATCGACCGGTGGAGGTGGTCCAACAGAAGAGGTGAACCAGCAACAGGACGGAGAGATAGAAGAAGATGGGGAAGTGGTGATGCCTTGTGTACCAGTGGTGCCAAGTGTTGGAGCTACAGGAAACCCACTTGAAGATTCCATACTTGCACTCAGAGAGTCTCTCAAAAGCGGTCTAGCCTTAGAGCAGTTCAATGTGAGTTCTTCAAAAATCCTTACTTCACTTATCTAGTACTCGAAATAACGTCGAATTTTAAAATCATTTGGAGTAAAATAAAACGTTATTTTGGTTAATTGAGTAAGTAGACTTTATTACATTATACGATTAGAAGAAAGACTACTAGAAGATTGCCCAAGCCTACAATGTTATCCAAAAACATATTACAGTAATTTTAGTTTAAATAAATATGTCGAAAAAACAAAAACTAATGATGGTGACTTGATAATTAGTAATATTTGCTTTTTTTAAGAACAAAAACAGGCGATCTCTTACTCTGTATAATTTTATAATAACATTTTCAGAACAATGAAAACATTTTTTTTTAAATAATAATATAATATTTGCAATGGTTGTGCCATGTGAATGTATTACATCATTTAAAAAGATTGCTAAAGTAGTTTTTTATGGACTAGTTTTGAACCTTGGGTTCAAACACTCAAAAAGATAGTGTCCATAAGAGAATATTATACAAAATCGATAACTATAATGAATCAACCTATAATTGATAAAATTAATTTCTCCGAATTTTAATCTTTCAATTCTTCAACATATGCTTTTATGATAAAAATGATCATTGATTTGTTAAACTTTAACAGCTTTTATTAAAATATTTCTGAAAATAATTAAATCAAGTGTTTTATTTATTCCACAAATTTTATTCTTCTTAATTTTTTATTATTTTGTTCTAACGTTATTACAATATATTGGTTTTGTCTAAATTTTAATTTTTTATCCTATCCTCCTCAGTATGCCATTACACTAAGCTAATGCATTATTACTCTATTTTAATAGCAACTTTACCGACGTAAACCTGGCTTAACAATGAAAGTCGCTCAAGATCCAGACAACCTTTGGAAAAATCGATATCGCGACATTTCACCCTGTAAGTAAAGTGGTGCAATTCCTCCTTAAGTGCAATACAATTTCTGTCTTTTTATTACTCAACATTACGGCGTAATTTGCTTTTAATTGTTTTGTTGCACATGCTAATAGATATTATTAATTGTTTTTTATGTATACTATTTTTTAAACTAAAGAAATAATGTATATGACTTAAAAATAAAACAATAATGTAATCATATTATATTATAATACTATAGGTATTGTTTTGGTTGTATTTGAGATATGTTAGCTGAACAAATTGTGTTCCTTTAAATTTTCAAATAACTTATTTCTTAGATATTTTATAAACACATTATTTATAGCAAATATGCATGTATATATATATATATGTATATACCTATAATATTATGTACATTGTATTATGTTTAATCACTGTAAAATTGTATATTTATTTATGTATAAATATTTCCGTCGATGAAAGGAATGATTTTGAAAGCATGTTTTTTCAATCTTGCACTAAAAGTAAACCGAATATTTTCTGAAACACCATTTGCGTAAAATGTTATGGGTCATTTTCTTCCTAATTTGCAATATTCCTTGTAAATCACTAATTTATGTTTAAGCGTCGCTACGCCATGAATCCTTGAAAATGTAATATTAACGTGTTTAAATAAAGTTTAAAACTAAATTTTGATTAAAGTAAGATCAGATTTAGATTGTGATTCTATGCTTTAAACAAGACATTTTGTTAAGATCCTTCTTCCCAAATTCCTTCCCATTTTTTCTTGTAACTCTTCTCTCCTCTCCCTCAGATGATCAAACCCGAGTAATCGTGAAAGAGACGGATTGTGGAGACTACATCAACGCCAGTTATGTCAATGTAAGTATCTCCTCGTTACTTGCTTAGTAGTGTCATATACCGGTCTTGGCCACCATGAGAATAATATGCAGATGAGCAGCAGTCACTCTCTTTTGCCTTGATTCGGTTCTCTTCCGTAGGTGCCGTACCGTTGTGTCCTTTCGTGTCATATCGTGTTGCTGCTCGTTCACTCTTGAAGGAGTATAATCTCGCCAATCAATAGAATGTAACTGTTTGCTCCTACTACGTCTGTATATGCAGCTAGCGGAACAAATTAGGATTCCGTTGAGGTTTCTCATCCCATCCCTCTGTCCCTTTCTCAAATTATTCACATTGTTTTCATTTCTAGTCATGAGAGCTTTTACATATTTTTTCTGAGTTGGCAAGATATAACTTGTTTTTCCTTCGCTCATAAACTTTTGTGTACATAGGCAAAAATTTTGTTCCAAAAACAGTATTCAGTAAAACTTAATTTTACTCCAAAATTAGACTTCATATGGCTATTATGTGTATTCAATTTTTTTGTAATAATGTTACCTCTAGTTTATTGCACTTACATTTTAATTACATCTCTTTAAATTAATTATAGGTTAAGTTGAGCTTTCTCTTACTCAGTCAAGAAACAAAAATAATTAATACAAATACATTCTTAGGAGAAAACTATTTCAAACATGGAATGAAAAATAGAATAAAATAGATTTTTTAAACTCTATCCTGTTTATTTTTATAATTAAAAGACACTCTAATAACATAACTGATACATTTAACTTTGAATTCTACTTCTGGATGTTCCAAATTCTATTTTAGAATCTATACAACTGTCGTATTTTGTTTGTTTATTCTAGATATTATGTATTTTTCATTATTACGGAAGACAAGCAGCGGTATCCATTAGACACATATCCAGCTTTTTACATAATATTATCATCACTGTTCACTCGAACATTTTCTTCCACTCAGATGGAGATCCCGAATTCTGGGATTGTGAACCGGTATATCGCTGCTCAGGGGCCCCTTCCCAACACTTGCGATGCCTTCTGGCAGATGTGCTGGGAGCAGAGCACTACTCTGGTTGTCATGTTAACTGCCAACGTTGAAAGGGGACGCGTAAGCTGTGTAGAGTGTAGTTGTAGCTAAGATGTCCTTTTCTCTGTACTTTTAGTGCGTCAATTCTAGTACTTTAATCAGTTCTATATAGTATATGCAGAAGAAGAATTGGAGCATGATGTTTTGTCATTTCCGTTTCTATAAAAAGTTTAAAAGTATTAGAATATAAAAAAATAACAATCAAGTTATTTTTTAACACAATTTATTAGGTTAAAATTACATGACTTTGAAATATACTTTTTAATTCATTTTTTTGTTTATTTTTTATATCTTATTTTGTAATATTATCGAAAAGTAATTTCAGTTTATTAGAAATTTAGGTAGCTGTCTATTTTGAAATAAAATTAGCTATGAAAATCTAGGCTTTTAGCAGCGGTTGCTAGGTCAAAATATTATGTTTCTCATCTTCTGGACATTTCAAAATATAAATTGATATTTAAATGGTAGCTGTTTAAAAACTGGCCGTTCTTTTGATATTCTAATATACTTTACTGTACGTAGGTTGCTCGCATGAGCTAACAACGTTCCACCGTAGGTTTAGATACTAATTATTCTTTATTCGATATGATATCTGAGCACATATGCACATATCTTGGTGTATTTGTGTATATTTTTAGAAACAGAATGGTTTTTTCCGCTGACATAACTCTTTCAATACTAGCTTTAGGTATGTTATGCACTTAAAATTGTTATTAATAAAAATAATAATATTAAAAATTATTAATTAATTAAAATTATTAATAATAACAATAAAAATAATAATATTAAAAAAACTAATTAATTTTTTTACAAAAATTGTTAAAATATTTTTGGATTTGATTATAGAATTGGCTCCTATAACATCTAATTTATTATATCTGAATTCAATTCAATTCAAGTCTGTATTAAATTCTACTAACCTTCTGTAACTTCTCCTCATCCACCACATACCCTGCCCTGTCTTGCACTCCAGGCGAAGTGTCACCAGTACTGGCCGGCCATGTACGACACTCTAGACTTAAACCCTCCCGGCCTCCAGCTAACCTGTCTCCGTGAGGATCTTTCTCTCCCAGGCTTCGCCTCCCGGGAGCTCCTCCTCTATCATCTGGCCAGCCGGGAAGAACGACGCATCGCTCACATCCAGTACCTCAATTGGCCCGACCACGGCATACCACCCGACTCGACCGAGTTCATCCAGTTCCTCCACAAAGTACGCGACACAAGAGCGGGCAATGTGGAGCCCACTGTTGTCCACTGCTCGGCAGGAATTGGTCGAACGGGCGTTCTCATCACTATGGAGACAGCAATGTGCCTCATAGAAGCCAATCAGCCGGTCGTGCCGCTCAACATTGTCCGTGAGATGAGGGACCAACGCGCAATGCTCATTCAGACACCGGTATGTTCATTGATGTCATTCATTTGATAAACTACAGAATTTGAAAAATGAAATGGTTCAAATCTTTTTACTCATTAAAATCATTGAATTGTCATCAAATTCATTGATTTGACAGATTATTATTATTCTATAAATTGTTAAATTTATTGTTTTATAATGTAGAATTTAATTAATCATTATGTAAACATACATTATGAATTCATAGAAAATGCTTTAATTTGATTATTGTGCATTGAATTTAAAGCGTAAACGCACTTAAGTCATTTATTCGACATTAAAACTATGCATATTGTAAATCATATATTCTAATTTTTCGTATGATTTCCATTTTATACTTTTCATTTTTTTAATTTATATCCCGTTTTATAATAAACACAAACAGTAACAATAATATTCCATTAGAGTTTATGGTGCAACATGATTTATTTGAGAAAAACTTTACTGTGAACAGAAATTTGTTCATTATCATTTTATTTAATAATTTTAGCGTATGTTATTCTACAGTGAATGGGACTGAGACTAGACTCCTTAGGAATAAATATCACTAATGTTTTTATTGTTACACTTTTCTTTTTTTGTTTAGTATTCAGTAGCCTGCTTTGTAAGTTATTATTACGATTTTTATAAATAATTCTAAGTGCAATTTTAACTAGCCTATATTCAGTTTTAAAGGACAGGCAGATTAAAAGTGAGAAATTGAGTGACAAATTAATTATTGACAAATTTTTGTAGTACGTTTTATATGATGAGTATACTAAAATTTGTTAATGAAACCCTTATTTTTAGCTTTAGTCTTTCTATCTTTTACTATTTAATTTTGATAATCTGATGGCGAATATCAGATTAGTCTATATTTATTTAATGATATACCATTTTCTAATATTCTATTTTTTTTAGAGAAACTTAATTTAATAAGATCTAGCTGTAGCTACAATCCAATTGAAAAGTCATAATTTTTTTTAAATCTACATCTCTGTTAAGTTTTAAATAATCATCACGTATTGTAATAAACGCATTCTTTCATTTTCAGAATCAGTATATGTTCGTCTGTGATTCTATATTAAAAATATTCAATGGTAAGTTTACTCATATTTTTCTTGTTTAATAAACTATTTGAAAGAATATCCTATGTTTTAAGCTAAAATAAATAAAACGCACTTTTAAACGCTATACTGTGCTATAAAATACAAATTCTTAAAAGTTGTGAGCATGTATCTAATTATATAAGTAATTATTTATTTTATGATAATATATAAATAATATAACAAACCTCAATAACTTTTGACATTTTTTACAATTGAAAACATAAACTTTCGATTTCATAATTCTAATCTAAATTATGTAGATAATTTTACACAATTAATTATCGTGCATTATTCAGAAATAATTATTAAAATGTTTACTGCTATTAAACATTGTTTTATATATTTAATATAGTAAATAATTTTCTACTGTATTAATGAATTTATAAATAGTGTTTAACAACAGACTGCTTCTCCTCTGGACGAATTTATTAATCGTTTAATACTTTCTAACTTCTACATATATCATTATATCGTTCGATCATAGTGAACATAATATTATATCTTGCAATTGATTTGTTAGTCCATTAGTCAGGCTCTTTCTTCTATTGCATTTTAATATTATTTTATTTCCTTGATACTGGTAGATGGTATTTTGGTAAGTTTAAATATATTATATATACTTGTGAGCGTGTTATGTATTTTTTGTCGACTGTAAATTCTTCGTTGTTGTTATGTCTTGTCAACATGTATTTTGCTTGTTTTCCAACCCAACTAGATAATTGGTAGAGACCTTGGTTTTTTTGCTTACCTTCAAGTTTATTTTTCCCATATAAATATCCAATATAGTTTGAAAATGTTTTGAATTTGAAATAGGTTTGTACTTTAAGTGCTATATATATAGACTTTTACTTAGTTGTGTGTAGTACATAAATATAAAATGGTTACTATTTTATCATATTTAATTCCATTTCATGAATATTTTTTAATTTAATTTAAATTTTCTTAGGTATGTATTGTAGTATACTCAATAATTTATTATGTTTGTATATTTTATTATGCTTATCAAGAAAAATATAATTAGTTATATTATCATCAAAGTCTCGTACAACGAAAAACGTAGATAAGGGCTTCCATTATTTATTTTATTTATGCGTATATAGAAGAACTATATTATTTTATGCTAGGTGTATTCTAAATATACTGATGGTATTTGTTAATTATTTTTACATAATTCGGCTGTGTCCTTGTATTTTTAGGCTAAATTATATCTTTTTCCTATTTTGATAGTCGCCAGATTTGCAAATATGCGAAAAAATCGAGTCTATAGCAAAATGCCTTAAAATCAATTTATTGAGCGACATTTTCCAAAATGTCCACTAAAAATGACCTTTGAACCTTAAAATGAATATATCTCTAACTTCCAAACAATATATTTTAAAGGAACTGTCCCAGCTCTTCTTAGTGTAGAGCTGCAGTTTCCTGAAAATAAATCACCATTCGAAAATACATTCAAAAATCACCGAAACATATAATCAAAGAGCATCTTAGGTAAAATGCGTAATTCATGTAGAATATCCGCTTTTCTCCCTAACTTAATGACAACTGATTTTGATGGAACACCTTTCACAGTGAAAGTGTAATTAATATGTCCAATTCTGATCGAATGCTAACAAAGAAAAGTAATTTTCTACATTAACCCTATATTTGTTGACCATTATACATTAAAAAATTCTCAAATTGCTGATATTTGATAAAATAATAAATAAGAATACTGATATACGGCTGCATTTAAGATGGTTGTAACATTAATCTGTCATTTAGGAAAATGTTACAAGATGATCTCAAATCAGACATTTTTAAACAGCTCTTGCAATTTGAATCATGTGCACAATTCATTCCGTTGAAGTTTGAAAGTTCTAAAAAAAATTGTTGTTTATCAATAATGCATCTTAGAATTTCACTTGCCAATGCACAAAACTAAAAATATAATTATTGACTGTAAAGTAACAATCTATGTATACTCAAAAAAGATTAGAGAAAGAAAATCTATCTAGATTATCTGAAAACCCTGGTAAATCAGGGAATTTCAGCTGCATTCCGGAAAAATATATTTTATTTAACTCTTTTTGGTATTTGTTTATTGAACAATATTTGATATCATTTTAGTACTTTATTAACACATTAGTTCCTATTATAAAATGATTCTATTTTTAATTTTTATAGATCACTTCTAATTTACCTTCCTCCAAAGGTATTTGTCTAAGTGGTATTTGCTACTATCATTAACGCAATACTAAGCGTACAATAAGCATACAATAAGCGTAACTAATACTACGTACTAAATTCGATTTCATATACCCGTATTAACTACGCTTTTAACAAACTAATAATATCATGATCCAAGTATTTGAAATTATAAATTGATTTTTAGATTACCCATAAATAAAAATATAGTGAAATCCTAATTAATATGGTCTACCTACTAAAGTTTAGTTTTGAAATATTAACTACGAATCTTATTTGATATATTAAAATAGTATTTACCCACTTTATTATAAAAACCATAATTCTTTAAAAAAACAATTATGTTGGCTTTCTTTAAAGAGTAGGTGGATCAATGTGAATTCATATATCGCTTTTTAAGCTATATTTTGTATCACTGAAATAAATTTGTTCTTAAGCCTGCCCAAGCTAGTAGTAAACCATCTGATTTTTATCTGCATTTTGTAAACAAGGAACTTTGTTGTCAGTTAATGAATTCATTTAATTCTGGATACTTACTAGAGATAATGTCATTATAGATTTGACATAATTAATAAAGTCATAATAATGTAATAATTCATACCTTTACAAAGGATATAAAAAAATAATCCAAAAGTCTTTAAAATATATTATATTACAAGACAAACATCATGCGATTGACACTACGATGTTTTCTTCTTTGGTTTTATTTAATTCATGAAACGTTTGAGACTTTATCTTGAAAATGAAACTGTTTGTAGGGGAATTGTTTGAAAAAGTCCTCTAAATAATACATATTTTGTATTAGTTTGTACTGAGTTATTTTATTGGGTCTATATTATTTCTTGAGTTAAAAATGCTAAAAATATATTCATTTTGTAAATTCAATTGTATAAAAAGATTTATATATCAAATTTAGATGACATTTAGATACTTACATTTTTTAATTCAATACAGAGGAATGAAAGAAAAAATCATAATTGTTAGCGACGTGTTTCGCGTATTGCAATATACATCCTCAGGCATAGTAAATTAATATTAAATTATACAGACATGTATATAGAAAAGTAATAAATAATGATTACAGTTAGACATAGGCTTACAAGAAGTATGTGAGTACAAATAAAACATTCATAGGAAGAATGAATTGCCAGAATTTACTAAAGTTTGTTTAAGAGATAAATTACATTAAAGATCTTATTTCTTGTGTTCTAAAGTCTAATATTGTTTATAATGTTAATTGTTCTGTGAACAGGACGTGTCGTTATATACCTAAAACTAAACGGCATTTATTCACTAGGATTTCCGAACATAACAAATATGATTCTAACTCTGCCATCTCTTTTCACAGATTATCATGTTTTTGCACTTGTACTTATTCTCATTTTAATATATTAGATCATCCCAATTCAGCTATAGAGTTAGGTATCTATTAAAGAGGCTCTACATATTAATCAATGTAATACATCTCTTAATCAAACTGTAGTAAATTCTGACAATGACGTTTTATTACAAATGTTCTATTATTGTACTCAAATAATTCATGTATACCTGTCTAACTGTAGCCTCTATTTATTACCTATATATATGTCTGTATAATTTGATATTAATTTACTTTACCTGAGGATGTGTACCTATTGCAACACACGAAACATGTCGCTTTCAATTTTGATTTTTTTGCTTAGATACAAAACTTAATCAACTTATATTTTTTAAAAAGTAATTAAAGTTTTGAACATAGTGTAGGTTCTCTTACAGTTAAAATTACTATTCAGAAAAGTTAGTTTCTCATACTCATGTTTACACATTCTAATTAATAAAATATTGGAAGTATAATATATTTACATTAAAATAATTGCGGGTATTTGTGCATTGGTATAGTATATACTCTTTCCAGAACTATTTATCTTGTTTTTAGCATGTAAAGTGGTTTGGTTTGCGTTTTGTATATTACGTTTATTCATGTATACTCGTTGTGTTACTGTAATATTTTATTTTGCATCTATAAACTATATACTGACATAAAATTATTATTATTATATTTCTGACACAATTTCTGTATAAGGTACATTCTAAATGTGAAACAATAGTTAACGAGTATGGCGGCCGAGAAAGATCATACAACAAAAATGTAAGAATATAGTGAATATGTGGACATATTCGCAAATATGTTGACATATTCATGTAAATGTGGACATATTCGTGTAAATGTGATTCCACATAAATGGCGGCTGAGAAGGATAATTTACACGAATATGTCCACATATTTGCAAATCATAATATGGCGGTCAAGAAAGATCATTTACACGAATATGTCCACATATTTGCAAATATGTCCATATTTACATGAATATGTCCACATTTACATGAATATATCAACATTTACACGAATATGTTCACATTTACACGAATATGTCAACATTTACACGAATATGTCCACATTTACATGAATATATCAAAATTTACACGAATATGTTCACATTTACACGAATATGTCAACATTTACACGAATATGTCCACATTTACACGAATATGTCCACATTTACACGAATATGTTCACATATTCACTATATTCTTACATTTTTTGTTGTATGATCCTTCTCAGCCGCCATAAACGAGCAGAAATCAAAGTGACAAAATGTATAAATATGAGCAGGAAATACGAACGTATGACATAGAGTAATTTAAACTGGATGATGATAATACATATATATACTATATAATATTAATAACACGTAATATGGTTAAAATTTAATTACTAAATGTATTGTTTTTTTAAACTAAATGCATAATGTAGAATTATGTACAAAAATTGTATTTCATCCCATTTTTTTAATATTACACATCGTTATCATTGTTTTAATTAACTACTAGATTTTTTCATACATAGAATTGTTTTATGCAGTCCGCTTATAATTTATTCTATAGCAGGGGTAAATTTTTCATGTTTTATGACTATTCGCATGTTATTAAAAATGTTGATATTAACACAAAGTAAATTTATTTCATTATTTCAGGCGGATTCCTGAAGCGCACAATTTTCCAGTTCGATTGCTAGCATCGCTTATAATTATGATGAGTTATTTGGGGCTTTTCCAGGTGCTAAAAATATTAAGCTGCCCATATTCTCTCCTTACCAACGTCATTCACATAGTATTATGTATAATATAAATTCCACTAATTTACCTACTTCGATGAAATTCACCAATCTTTTCTGCCTTTTCAGTTCTTTAACGAAAAAATCCTTTAATTATATGAACTATTTTCTGACGCACTAAATTTTGACAAATGCACAATTAAGAGTCTGAAAATAACCTGCTATCATGTTATCCTTTTTATTATAAATTAATTACTATGTATTGTCTTCGTTGTTATAATTTTTGCCAATTTCCATTACTTTTTCCATAATTTATTTAATTTATAACGAAACTTTGCTAAACCTTGTTTTTCTCGTGTAATTTACTATTGTATGGGGTACATAATATGAAAATATTTTTACAGCTTAAAGAAAACGCAAGTCGTTTAGTTATAAGTAATGTCAACTCTCATTTTCTTACACTGTAAATAAAGCGAAAACTTAGAACATGAGAATACCAATGTACCTACTTACACTTTTTAATCATTGTATTTATTATGAAAACTAGGTGTTTTTCTTTAATCAGTTTAGAACACTGTGATACGTTACACATTACCTATTCGGTTCAACAAAACGGTTTAAGAAACCTTGCATTTACAGTATATGCATTATTGTTTATCTATATATATACCGAAAATAGTATCTATCGAAGTAGCTGTTATTATATATTTAATATTTTGCGTTCTTAATGTACTCCAAACTGTCCATTTATACATACAAATACAACATAGAGTAAGTATAGTTGAGTTTTCACTCTAATTTGATTTGTATACAGTTCAATACTACTTTATTCCTACTTAAAAAGTTTTATATAAAATTGTATTAAGAAATTAATTATTGTTAGATAGTTTATATTTTGATCCTGTTTTAAGTATAAATGTAATAATTTATATATTTTTATAATTGAACTGCATAAAATTGATTGCATATCATTAATTAGCAATTTTAATAAAAAATATTTGATACTGTTTTTGTCCTCCATTTATGTAAAATGTACTAAATTAAAATAATTTTCTATCGATAAAAATTTACAACGCTTTGTGTAACATCCATACTACTGAAAAACTGTTAATCATTTACTGTATAATACACATATTGTATTTTTTAATTGTTATGCTTTCTGCTTGTACTAAGATAAAAATTAACGTACAATACGTGAATAGTACATATTTTTACTGTAACCATTACAAAACCGATTAATATTTATTTATTTTTAATTTTCTTATAATATTGGTTATTTTGGTTTATTGGTTTACACAACCTTACATAACTTATACAAAAAGTTAATGCTACCTGGTTCATAATAATTTTTAGTGATTATAATGTTATTTATTAATAACATGAAAAGCTAGATTATATCAAAAATGAACTTTTTTTGGGTATACAACTTTTGTGTGTACATAGGTACCAAAATATGTGGATTAATCTAATTGACAATTAATATTAAATCGATTACATTAAATTTTATATGAATTACTCCATATATTCTACAAAGGTTGTACGAACCATTTGAGTTACATAATACTTTTTCAAACTAAAAGAGTTATAAATAATGTTAATATTTTTTATACAACTTCGAAAGTTAGTTATTTTTAGCGACCATTTAAACAACAGTATACATTTATAGATCACTAGAAAAACAAAGAGCTAACAGCTTGATTAATAGCTGTTTAGTATAGGATGCATGCATACATTAATACAAATAAAGCAACTACTTTTACTATTCTGTATAAGACAAATGCTATAATATTATGGAAACGCTATATCAGATTATTTTTAAATATTTCATGACTTGTTCATTTTTGAATAGATATTTTTTTGTTTTTAACTATTCAAAGTTCAATACTGTTTTACTTAATTTTTGCATTGCGTGTTTTTAGCAAGACTGTTATTAATACAACTCTTATTACATAATCAGCATTACTTATATACAGTCGTGACAAAAATATTGTTCCCGTTTATCAATTATAAAAAATAGCATGTTTAATATGAAGTTATATGTTCGTTTTTTTACATTGACATATACATACATACTATTTAATATAGTGTAGGCATGAGAATTGTCCTCCGTTTGGAGGAAATCCTCCGGGCCCTATTATATATTCTAACTACAGGGCCCATAATGAAATGTTTTGTGGAATAGTCCCTATTCTATTTATTTTGTAAAGGGCCTTAGTCTATCTTTATTTGTATTATAGGGTCCAAAATGAAATTTATTTTGTAGAGGGGCCCTATAGTCTATCTTTATTTGTTTAAAAGGGCCCATAATGATATTTGTTTTGTAGAGGACCCTATTATATATTCTAGCTCCAGGGCCCCTATATAGTCTATCTTTATGTGTGTAAAAGTGCCCATAGTGAAATTTATTTTGAAGAGGACCCTAATCTATATTCTAACTCAAGGGCCCTATAGTCTTATATTTACTAAGCTTTCAGCCGATTTAGAGGCTCGGCTACTCGCCTCGCCATAAACACCCAGGAAGTTGGGGGCCTTACAAAAGGCTTCCTCCGTAGACACCCCAGACCGTTCTCATGCCTGATGGTGTATATTTTTATGCAAAAACAATGTACAAGATACAATTAATATCTCAAAAGATTATACTGTCAATGTTTATAATCAATATTTAGTGTAGCCTCCTTGGGCATCATGGAGAGATTGGACACTGTGAACCATTGAACTAATTAAACTTCTTCTATAATTCACATTTTCCATTAATTCTGTCCAAATGTAATTCAATGTTGCATAAAGTTCGTCAGAGTTGATAGGAAGTTCAAATTCTCTTTGTAATTTACTTTCCATGAGGCGCCAAACATTTTCATTCGGATTCATGTCCGGACTGAACGCAGGCTACTCCAGACAAGCGATCTGATGTTCTTGAAAAAAATGTAAGTGTAGGAATTGCTGTATGTATGGGGCATTATCTTGTTGATAAATATCACCAAATGCGGAATGATATTACTCCATACTGGCAGTAGATTATTGATTACTAATTACTTCATATTAAACATGCTATTTTTTATAATTAATAAACGGGTACAATATTTTGCCACGACTGTACCTATAGTGAATATACATGGGTTTCAATAAGTTCTCCATAAAATATTATGGTTTTAAACTATTTAAAAATGCATTATTGGGAACAATAGAAATATCTAATATATTAGTGCAAATTTCAGTCCATAACTTCATATTTTAAATTTTATGTCAAAATACTGCTATCATAGAAGGTCAGTATCACACTATATTATAGATACAATGAGAGAAAAAAAATTAATCTAAAAATCTGATTTCATCAGATATAAAAATTCGTTGATGGATAAAGATAAAACATAATGAATTTATTTATTGATATTAAAATTATACCTTAAATAAAATTCTTTTTTGATAAAAATTACCCTTTTGTCATTTTTTAAATGATCATTTTTTTCTTTTCATATTTGTAAAATATTGTGAACATATTTGGAAATATGTGCAAATAAATATGAATATGTTGACATATTTGAAATATATGCACATAAACACGATTATTTTGATATATTTGCAAATATGCCCAACATAAACATAAAAATGTCGACCTATTTGAAAATATGTGGACATATTCACGGATTGTACATATACCGATTCTTACTTATTTGTTGTATGATTCTTCTCAGCCAAAATATATGTTTCGGTAGAATTTTGTTTAAGAGTTTGACTAACAATATTTATAAATTTTGTCTGCACTATTTTTTGTCTTTTGGGATACATATTTCTATTTTAATTCTGGAACTTTTTATGTATATTTTTTATATAATTATTAATGTATCAATCTGTATAAGTTAATCTTAATTAATATAGTTGCGTAATGATTTATTTCAAAAAACATTTAATTACTATCGTAAATAATTTACTATTAAAAATGTAGAGAATCATATAGATTGTACATTTTATTTTTAGTGCCTAAATACTCCATGTATATTATATAGGTAAGTTTGTCTATTCGTGGTTTCAACTCTGCACATTAATTGTTTTAACAAATTATTAATGAAAAATATGTGTTTATTTTAATCGCTACGGATATTTAGCACATTTATTTCAGTTCCCATTTTTCTTTTTTTGTTGAGAAATACTTAAATAAAATCAATCGGGTATACTTAGTATTTTATAAAATTCTTTATGATGTGTCTTAAATGTACTTGTGTCTAATAAATGTTGATAGTATTTTTTTTAATATGATTACAGGGGCGTCGGAACATGATTTTAGTTGGGACTGGGAGGGGCACTTTTCATGAGTAGGTGAAGTGAAACTCGAGTGCGAAATTTTTTATAGGCGTAAAAAGTTCTTCGTTGTATTTGTTTACAATTATTCCAATTTTAGTGGTCATACATGATACAAATGTTGTTCTGAATTTTAACTCTTTAAAACAATTTTTTCTGTATTTTATAATTTATATTATATCAATTTAGGGCAGTGCTTTATTTTCTGGCGGCCGAAAATTAAAATTTATACTAAAATTCCGGTGCCAGAAATTTAAAAGTATGTAATACTATTATTATTAAATGTATTAATTAATCGAACTATATTATTTTAATAAACATCTGTATTACTATCAACATTGTTCATCATTTGTTTTTGATTAATTTTAAATTTCAGATGCTGGAAATTTAGTATTTTTAAATTTCTGGTGCTGGAAAATAAAAGTTTATACCTACTAAAATTCCAGCATTCAGAAATTTAAAAGAAATACTAAATTTCTGGCATCTGAAATTTAAAATTAATCAACAACAAAACATGAACAATAGTATTAGTAATATGGGATGTTTATTAAAATAATATAGTTGAATTAATAAATAAATTTAATAATAAAAGTTTTACATACTTTTAAATTTCTGGCGCCGGAATTTTAGTATATTATAAATTTTAATTTTCTGGGGCCGAAAAATTAAGCACTTCGTATATTTATATTTTTCATTATAACTATATTAATATAATTACTATGTTATCTAAATAATTAACATAAAAATAGTTTGTTTTTGTTATATACCATTTTAAAGTGAAATGAAAGACGCGTATTATTACCATGTACACACGAAGGCAACACGGAATTTGTAGATGTCCCAACCGGAGAAGAATACATAACATAAATAAATTCATATGTTTGAATTTTGCAGGGATTAAAGTTTCAAGATTTCAGATTTAAACTATTCTGTATTATTTAATATAACTAAAAAATGACATATAAAACTAATTAAAAGTTACTTATTTAATAGTAATCAATGAGTTAATTATTAAAAATATTAATATATCAATAACAATTATATTTTCCCTTTCTTCAAAATTGCAATGCATAATGCATTAAATATTTCAAATAAAGCATTAAATAAGAACATATTAAAACAATTATTTCAAGATTTAACCAATACTGTGATATGAAATATTGTAGACAACTCGATAAACTAAGATCAATGTAAAATTAAGGCTGTGAAATATTATTATGATAATGTTTTACTATTTCTTAAAAAAGCAAAAATTCATCTAATATTATTGATTGCCAAACAAGACTATATAATGAAAAACGGGAAAACTGAACAAATTTCGGAGCTATATATTTTGGCACATATTAATGATTTTAATTGCTTATCTATTTAGTTATATTAGTATATATCAATAACGCTAATACCTTTTGATTAAACTCTTGAATATTCTGAAATATACAAGCAATAAAATGTTAAATCGTAGTTTTGTTTATAATGTATTATATTGTTACTAGATAAATAGGTATATATATCTTCTAGATAATACAAATCAATCAGATTAATTTTACTGCTTTTATGTCAAGTTCAATTACACAATTGTATCGAACAAACCAGATAGTAAAAATAAATTTCTAAATAGCAAACATTGCCACAATTGAATTTTTTAGTTTAACACAAATAACAATTTCATGTCAAATATTACATTCAACCCAATAATAGCTTTGATTCAACCTAACATTTTATTTTGCTTATTTGCCCTTATATTGTAACAATTTTATTGATAAATTTAAATGTAATAATATAAACGTCAATTATGGGTGTGCATTCGATAATGTGATTGTTATATGGCTTATTGGTAATTGTTAATATACAGAATAGCAAATATATATGGACCACTTCTGAATCGTACCTGTGTGCTAATCGATTAGTTAAAATATTTCAAGACTTAAACAATTAAATAATATTAGTCATTACAGTTAATTTATTGTATGCCAATTAAAAGTGCGCTAGAAGTCTAGATTTTTTAATGCATGAACAAATTTCCGCTGATAAGTATAATTGATGATTAATTAATAATTAAGAAGTCAAGCTCTCTTTCTGGAAATCGAAACTGGAACGGAAACTGAAACTGCTATTGTTATATAGTTAATAAAAATGTATATATAAAGGAGTACTGTTGAGATATATTTTGTTCATATTTTTAGGGTCATTCTACGATTATAAGGGCCATTCAGAATTTCGAAAAGTGAAAAATAGTGAAAATTGAAGTTGCTGTGAACCATTTGAACGTCAAAGATTCATATACCTACCTATCAAAAGCGTCAAAATCTGTAAAGGGGT
>JAYRBW010069006.1:0-27350 GCA_036023295.1 Invenusta paracnida | reverse complement strand
GGCGGGGATGGCCTCGTAACACACCTTCCTACTACTCTGAATCGTAATACTATTCACTATATTCTATATATATGTTGTTCACAATGAAATAAAAATTGACTAAACATATAAATATTATACTGACAGCAGAAAAATACTTTATAGTTTTCAATAAAATGCCACATACATAGATATAACTATATAGCTTAAGATTAAAAATACGTGCATCTAATGACTATATACACCCACCTGTATACGCCCAATGTCAAAGTTAAGGTAGAACCAAAGACTTTAAATATAACAACTTTAACAAATAGCACACAGCCTAATATGTGAGTGTTGCATCAAAACCTTAATTAATGTGGTGCATGTTATGCATGACTGAAGACTGAGGCACTGAATTCAAATTCAACTGCACTGTACCAAAGTCACAACAATTTCTGAAGGCATAATTTGCAGGGTAATACAGTTTTTGCCAAATAGGCATTCAAATATAGCATCAATCATTTCGTGTGTAGCTAAAGGCCTAACTATATCAATACCATAGTATAGAATGGTTTCAATAGTACATCTTTGCTAGCTGCAGTATACTAAGAATAGGAACCCATAGTATGCTTAGAACAAGCAAAAATAGTAGTCACATGAGTTGATTTGATGGTCACCTATACTAAAAGCTATTCAGATTAATTATACAGTAGTTAGGTATATAAAAATTTCAAGTAACCTGACATATAGTCTAACGTATTATTAATAATTTAGCATTAATAAAAATAAGAAATACAAAACCCAACTACATTAATGACAGGGTCCGCGCCCCAGATTTCTGATTGAGGTATAAACTGACATATAGTTCTAAGGTATAAAAGGCGCCATTCAACACAAAATGTAAAATCGTCAACAAATTCAATATAAACTATTGCTTTGTTAAACACATGGAAGTTAACAGGCTGCAAACTACTACATAGAAAAAGTTGTCAAAATATCAGTACTAGTACCTACTGTAAAATTCTATCAAAATGTTAAATGCTGAAGTTACACTCAGTGATTTAAAAGAACAATAGCAAAGAAAATGACTTGTCCAAAAATATGGAAACACTTTATGTATTTCAATGCAAAAATATATAAATACAAAATTAACCGAAGAGTTCAGGTATGTACATTTAGTACATGGTAACGTATGAAAACTGCTATTCATAAAATGCCAAACGCACTTTACTTAGTAATCAAACGAAAAAACGAATAAAACAAACTACGACCTATTAAAATCCCTCTCAACAAATGTACCGAACTTTCTAAGCCTGTTTTCGTGCTTCGTGAAAAAAATTATTTGCGACTGTAACTAGGTCTAAGGCATCTGTTCTGGATTTGTGACTGTGAAGAACAAGAACGCTATTGAATCTGATCTGCGTCATCGTTGACTTCATCCAATTCTTCAGTCTTCTAGCTGCGGAGAAGGATAGCTCTGCTGATACAGAGGTTGATGGATTTACGGCTATTAATTTGCGTATAATTACTACTTCAGAAAGTAATGTTCGGTCTTCAGCATCTAGCTCACTCACATATACCCTAATGTCATCAAAGCAGTTAGCGTTCAGCTTTTCTTTCTCAACCATAACTCTGAACACGTCCAATTTGGGGCAGCAGAAAGTCGATGTCAACATCTGTGGAATAGTTTTGTTTGACAAATAACACTTCCTCATCAATATTCTTCTTCTTGAGAGCATTCAAAAGAAGACTTTCCAGCTTCGCATAATTCTGGAAACTTTATTGACCAAACCTGACCCCCAGTGACGACATTATTCCATCGATGGATTCGAAATAAATCTGACGATAATAATCCTTTGGATCTTTAGAATGATGCGCCTTTCCATGACCAATCTCTAGTTTTTATAGAACACTGCACGTCTTTGCCTCAGTAATGCAGGTTCGGAAATATGCAGACTCTTTCTAATAAACACAACACCCTAAAACGATTCAAACGAATTATCTGTGGTTTTTTTAGTGAGGCGTTGAACAGCTACTGCCGAAATCTTCCCATGCAAAGTTTTGGCAAGATTATCAGTATGGGAGAACAGAAGTATGCATAACCGAAGACCAAAGTAAATTTTAAAGTCATTCATTTGAGCTTGACAGCCAATAATGCGTGATTTTTTGTCCGAAATCAAATTCCGCTGAAGACAGGCATCCCACACATCTAGCAACAACTCATAGTTTTTAAGTATGCGTTTAAAACAAACCGCCTTTGTAGTCCATCTATTTGGGAACAATTTCAATAAACCACCACCATCAATCATTTCACTTCTATCGGACACTAGATTACTTTCATGCAAATCATTCAAGACTCGTTCTCTTTAATTGAGGTGAATATTTCATAAGTTTATATATTATATGAGGTTGCAATTTTAGCTTAAACTACCATCTGATCATCATTGTTTAATTTCACGTTTCAATTAGTAAAAGTAAAAATCGCTTTCATTACGTATTTAGAGGACGCAAGGAATTATTGGGGGGGGGGGGGCTAAGCCCACCTTGTCCCCCCCCTGGTGGCGCGGACCCTTCACATGGTCTGGTTTATAAGATGCATATTTGAATTTAACGCACCTATTAACCCTTATATGCCGACTTTTATGGAAGTATGTTCATATGAATTTGGAAACTTGAAAATGCGAGCATTAAAATGGAATTGCCCGCCTATACGACCAGTTAAATAAAGAGTTTACTTGAACTAATAGTAAATCAACGAGATATTTGAAAACTGCTCTCCTAATGTCTAAAGGCAACGGGGCCATGTAATAAATGTATAATGCTTTAATGGATTTCTCGAGATTCGTGTATGTTCTGGAACAATTTATAGACAAAAGAGAATACTTATGTAAAATATCATACATATAAAATCCAATTGATTGTTCAATATTTTTGTATACATATTGTATGTGTTGTTTATTAATGAACTGATGATTTATAACTTACTTTATAATACATGAATATAACGATTATTTTCAATATTTCATACATTCATGTCTACATCAATTAAGTAGTTTTATTATTTCATGGAATATAAATATTATGGTTCAAAATGTATTTAATAATTTTAATGTCCTATATTTATCTATAAGTACAATTTACTTAATGGCATTGAAACTGTTTACATTTTTTTCCCAGGCATATACAAATGCAAGAAACAGTTTAAATAAATTCATCATTGCAAATGAGAAATAATTCTTATTATCTAATTATAATACGTAATAACTTACGTATTACTTATTATTGATGCACATTGAATTACCCATACATTTAAATATTAAAGAACAATCTTGTGAATTACGTTTCTGGTGGATTAAGATTTAATCATGTTATTATTTAGATTAAGAATTGTATAAGAAATAAGTTAATCAATAAAATAAACATTTGAAATATTGACTCTATTGTACAGTAGTTGGTAAAATATGTTACTACAATTAATATGAAATTATCTATATTATTCTTTAGCAATTTCTGATACAAATATTTATTCAAGACCTAGGTTATGTCTGTCTTCCTATGATTATTTCAGAGATATAATCACTTCATAAAAATGTTCCTAATTTGTAAATTCCTCACTAGCTAGAAAATATCAGTAATATGATAGCTTTCGAGAAAGATCACAGAAATCCATTAAATTACATTTTTATATAAAATTCATATAATATAATCAAAATTAATATTTCTTTCGGAAATTCGACTTCATTTTTAATTTAATTTTATGTCCATTTAATTTTATATTCGAAATATCGGGTTAAGCACTCATTTCATTTTCAATGGAAAACCTGACTAAGAAATTAAAAGAAACAAGATTGTGTGACCTATTTTAGTATATTTCTGCGTACATATAAACAGCACTCTTTGCCACAATATATCAGCAGTATCACATTTTATTAACACATAATACAAAATATGTATACGAGTGTAAGTTCCATATCTGTGAAGAAAAAGAAGGAAAAACAAAAGCCCTTAAGGCAGTGTTTATAAGTATTTGGTGGGATATAATCTACAAAACCAGATAGGGATAATCTCTTCAATGAAATACACACTAGCGAGAAAATATAGCTGTAACCGTGAGCATACAAGAGATGTAAAGCAGTATGCAACAAATAAAATAAGTAGGCATTAAAATATCAACAAAGTTATGTGTATAATATATGTGTAAATATATCGTATAATATAGTAAGTAAATAGCGTAAGAATAGTAATGTCGGATAAATTTTTCCATTTTTAACAATCTGGTGCTTGGTGTGACGATGGCGAACAAGTGGACGGAAAAAAAGAGATTATCAACGGAATAACAATTACATTTAGGCGCCTAGATAGTATTCTATGTTTTTTTAACAAGAAAAGGGTGAGTTTATTTTTTCCCAAAAATGGTGGAGTGTGAATTGCCTACAATCTAGAAATTGAACAAAAAAAAGAAAGTAGAAGATGTTTTGTTGGTGCGGTGACAATTTAGCACACATCACAGACGAAAGAAGCGAAGTAAGAATGCACGCGGGCGAACTGGGAGAGAGAGAGAGAGGGAAAGGTCAAAGGTCGTGAGTAAAAATGGGTGAGTCTCATAAGCAGGGCTAACCAATGACCTTGCTCTTTTCTCGGATGATACCCTGTGAGAGAAGGTTGCAGTCGGACTGGGTCATTGGTTTGGTGTTAAGTTTCTCGCGGACGTCCACGCAACGTTTGTCGAGCATGAGGGAGTTCTCTTTGTTGGCGATGTCCTGGTTGATGCGGTAGAGTTGCTTCTCCAGGGCGTCCAGGCTGTGTCTGCATAGGAGGAGGCGGAAAGGGAGGGAGGGTTCAACGATGTTCTTAAGCAAGGTGATCACGCTGACGAAATGTATCAAAATGTCACTTTGCTTGCAGATAAAAAATAGAAGTTTTCTGAATAGTTTTTTGTAATAAATATTACGCACATATTCTGACACGTTATGTAATAACTTTTACAACGATAAAACAAAATTTGTATCTCTTCGTGTTAAAAACACACCGATTCTAAGATTCTAAAAATGAACGCAAGGTAAAGACAGCTGCAATTACCGCATTTGACGCTGCTTCTCAAGGAGAGCGGCCTTAGTAGCAGACAGCTGTTGCACCTCGTCTGTGAGCCCGTATTGCGCGGCATCTCGACAGAGCTCCACATTCGGTCGATAGGTTCGGTGTTCCAGTCGGGTTTGTGCCAGCTTGTCGGTGGGGATTTTGGCCCGGATAGCTTCCTCAATGCCACGCAGGTCTCTCTCCATTTCTGCGATTTCATCCTCAGTCTGTCATGGCGCATGGAGAGATAATTGTAAGAATCTTATAAGTCTTATACAGTGGTATAACAATCAAATCGTACGGAAAATAAGTTTACCAATGTAGGGACATATAATAGTTTTCGATGTAAAATGGTCTTAGAAGTTTTACAAAGACATCTGAGTAGTATAAGAATTACAAATATGTAATATTGGCTAAGCCTTACAAAGCCAAGAAACTTTGAAGTCTTATAAGAACACTAAAGTTATTTATTTTACAGGTACATCAAATTATTTTTATATTTTATAGGGAAATAATGAGTTCTATAAATCTGACATAAAAAAAAGTCCTGTGGAGATGTTTAAAAGATGGAAGCAAGATAATTTTTGATAAAACTGTATAGGTATAGGAATATACATGTTAAGATATTATTGAGAATACCTTCTCCAAAATACAAATAATTATCCGCATGATGTATATGGCTCATTTAAAATGGATAACATGTGCCTATTGCAATAAGTTTTATATAAAAATGTAAATAAAACAGATAACATATGTGTAGTGGAAAAAGAAATTGTGTAATCCAAAAAGTAGTTTTAGCTGATTAGTAAGAAGAAAAAGGGATTGTAGAAACTCACATTCTTCTTCTGCCACTCTAATTCATCCTTTGCACGCTCAGTCTCGTGGATCCTCTTCCTGAGCGCGTACTCAGAGGCCTGTCGTTGAGCCTCAAGATCGTTGTCAGTCTGGTGGATCGTGTGATGCATGGCCTCTCTCAATCGCTGAGAGGCACCAATCTCTGCTTTGGCCCGGTCCATGTTGTACCGACTGAAGTCCTCCCATTGTTGAGGATTTGTCGTTCTGGTAGAGAGGAGAGTGGGGTTATGAGTGGTTGTCAGTTCTGGAGGACTGGGCATCACCTCAAATTTCATTGGATTATGTTTACGAGGGCTATGATGTTAGGCTTAATTGATTCAACAGGTATTATGGAAGTTGTTTCTCCAAAACAACGAATGTTGAAACAACCGTCCAAGTTATATATATTGAACCGTTCCATAAATTGTGACAATTATTCTTTTAAATGGAATACTCTATTTAATATTCCATATTCTATTCTAGCAAATATGACATTTTGGATGTAAACATAATTGAAGCTAAACTTTGAGTAATTTGTTCCCTTTAAAAAAACAGCCTTATTTTCAGCATTTATTTTATATATTAGAAATATAAAAGTCAAAAAATTTTTGCACTCATAGCCAGGTCCATTTTAAACTGGATCTATAATTGTTAACCGATTAGGGTAACTAAATTTGATGCATCATAAAGAAGAATTTTAATTTATTAACATTTGGATAATATAATTGTGATTATTTTATTTAAATCAAAGAGTTAGAAAAATACCACAAAGATCCAATGTATTGCATATTTTATTTAAAATACATATATATACAATAGTAATGTATATTGTATAAAATTGTTATCAACAATTGTTATTGTATATCAATTCAAATCAGTTGAGGTGATAACTATCATTTTTTTAATAGTACATAATACTTATTAACAAAATTAATAAAAATATATTGAGCGTAAGCTATGTTTGTGCATTTTTTGAGAATAATAATTATCAGTTTTAAAAATTGGTAAATTTTAATGCAATCTGATATTTTTTTCTAAAACTGAAAATTTGTCCAATTTCTTCTAGGAAGGAATTGCCAGAAACCTTCCTGCAAACTCACCCTTTGGGTATGCGACAGGGGTCCGGCTTGAAACTGATATTGGGCGAGAGTTCGTTGAGATTGTACTGATCAATGTCAATGTTCATGGCGATGTTCTTATCCTGGAGATCAGCAATGACCTGAGTCCGTGCCTCTTGCAGGAGACAGATCTGTTCAAAGGCTTCATCAATCTTCTGTTGCTGGATCTGTTTCACCTTTGCAATCAGTTCTTGTTCCTGTTGTATGGGGGGGTGTAAGGAGTGTAAGGAGTGTAAGGAGTGTAAGGAGTGTAAGGGGTGTAAGGAGTGTAAAGAGAGGATTTATAACCCATGAGATAAAATCAAGTCCGCTGAAAGTTAAGTTTAACAAACTTAGAGTTAGATACTATACTATTTGCTCTGATATAATAAAGAATTAAAAAAGTTAAATCCGATTTATTAACGTGCAAAATTGTAATACGTAAACTTTTTGTCTTAATTAAATACAAACATTTACGATACATTGATACTTAATCATAATTACTCATAATCAATAATAAATCAATAATAGCTATTAAAGAATGAGTATAAATTTACTATATATAGTTATAAAAAAGTGTTTTAAGATTTTTTAAAGTGTTTCATGCATGGCTAAATGTAGCCCATTGCAATTTTGTAAAATAATTTGATTGCAAATATATACATCATACCGTACATTTGATCAATTAATTATTATAAATGTTTTTAATATCCTTTGAGTGGGATATTATAAAACAGAAATAAATGTTATTTAGCTTATTTTTTTAGTGTATTATTCAAAAAGAATTTATTAACGGGAAGCTTAAATTCTTAATAAATTATTTAACGTATTAAATAAATACATCACCTTTCTTTGCAATATTTTCTTATCAATGAATCAATTAAACTCGTATATTAAATATAGCTAATTTATCTTAAAAACCACAATAATCCATTTTTATTGTAAAAAATAATCACTGGATATATACAATATTATATACTCGATAGCAAATATAATGGTTAATTTATAATAATACCTAATTTCACGCTTCGTGCCATGATTTTCAATCCAAACTCCACTTATTGAATTAATAAAACACAAATTACAACATTATCTCGTCATAATTAAAAAGCGGTATAGCATCCATGAGTATCAAATTACAGACAATTACAGTATTTAAAAATAGTGACAGCTGTCATACAGTCAAATACCTAATACTTAGTAATAATAATTGAGACTGTGAAACGATTATTATGTCCTTTATGATATCTACAGACATGACTTAATTGATACATACCCCTATCAAAGCTTAACATCTTGCGTTTCATATTCTCTGTATATGTAATTATTACTTTATTATCAGATATTTGGAGATCACTCAAGTGTCGATAAATACTATACCAAACGATAGTTTTAGGTAAACAACCAGTATTAACTAATGAATGGTCTCCTAGATAATAATTTGGAAGGACATACATCACCTAAGTACATATTAGTTTAAATTTGTTACTTGTTAATTGGTGAAGCTAACGGGACGCACCTGTTGTATTACCTACACATAATGCTAGTGCATAGAAGTGTAAATAGAAAATGATTCAATACCTGTACGTATTCTTTTATTCAATATAAACAATAGATAGCGTTCCGTTTATGAAATATTTAAGCAAAGGTGATCAGACAGCTACGACTCATACCTACCAAGTGACTACCTATCTCATTTAAGATCGAGGTTGATTTTATGCTTTCAAATATTTAGCAAGACGTATGAAACCCTCTAAATAATACAATATATATGTACACACACTCATCTAACTATTGAATGGTGCGCTTGTTATATTCAGTCAGCTTTTAGGTAGTGTGTGTGTACCAATACATCACAGTAATGTGTGGTTGTTTGATTGTGACGTCTCGCGTTACCCCTAGTTACGTTACTCTGAATTGATCGTCTTATAATCAAGCTGAAACTATACGCATTAAAAAACACTCTGCGCACAAAAAATTGCACACTATACCAAGGCCAGAAAAAGAAATTGGATTCAACACAGACATATGCCTTTAGCCAACACAACAATTATTATTATAATAATGTACAAAGAATTAAAATGGGTTTTTGTTCCACTATATAGCGAGAAATTAGAAGTAGAACAATACCGACGTCGTCATCCGACAGGAGAACACCCAATAAATTCAGTATCTTAGTGAAATTGAATCTAGAGTTATATTGGGAACTTAGAGAAAATAACTAGTCGACCAAAACCTGACTCGCCCAGTGTCAATAATGGATGAATAGGGCGTCCGTGTCCCATATTACCATCCCCAGCCCAACTTATTGATAAGAGAAAGTACTTTTTAGGATGTAAATAATTAATAACCATGATATGAGGCAAGCATTACTTACAACTCAGGAAATATACTTCATTCCTGTCGGATCCTGTGAGACAATATGCGTCAGAAATTAATTTTAAAATCATTTCAGAATAACTTAATGATTGACTGATTAATTATATTTATATGCCGTCAATGCGATAATATATTGCCATCATTTGCTTGCATGAAAAACCGAGTAATATTATCATTGAGAATACAACTAATATTGTAGTAAATTCCAAGCTCAGCAAAGCAGTTACTAGCGATTGTTTCAGCGCAAAAAGTTGATTATTATACTTTATTTAATCACATGCAAATGACATCTTTTAAGCAAGAAATGCACCCAGTCCGGGCTATTCTTTTAAAGTATATTTTATAGAAGTACATTCCGTATTATATTTTCAACTTAAAACTATTTTTGTTATTATAATAATATATTTCACAAAATTTGACGTGGATTACAAAAAACTGGTCTACTAAATTATAAAAAGTAATGAAATAATTTTAATTCTAAACTTTTATTAATTATATATTAATATTATTTCAATCAATGTTAAATTAACCCATTCAATATAGTAGAATAATTATAATTTGGAAAATTTGGAAAATAAAATTATTCTTTATAATAAAATCCAATTTAATCCAACGTAAAGGACAATATAGTTATTTTAATATAAATAAAATTATTCTTTATAATAAAATCCAATTTAATCCAACGTAAAGGACGATATAGTTATTTTAATATAAATAAAATTATTTGATAAATCCCATAACACAGTTTCAAATAATAATAAATGAAGATAGCAGGATTCCTTAAGTCATATATGCTTCAACATTTATACATGTTATATGCACGTTGTCTGCAATGTTATATTAATTAGCAGAGAATGTTTACATCAAAATTTAATTATTTACCTATTTGAGCAAACTTATGATGGTTTTATAACATTACACGAAGCTTTGTTATCGTATATTTTATAACAATAATTGTTATCTCAAAGGTATAATAAATTACTCCAAAGATGTAGTTCATTTTAAAAGCGATTAAAAATCATCGAAAATGTTTTTAAATAAAAATTGAGTAAATGTATCATTTCTGAAAAGAGTTCCCATTTTAAAAATGTTATTAAATAATTGAAATTTGCAGAAATTGGAGACAGATAAATTATAATATTTTACTCGAATGACTTTATAAAACCAATTCCCTTGAGAACTATAATAAGATTAATCACATTAAAAAACAGTACATTGTGTCACGTACAAACAGCGAAACTTTGGATGAAGATGAGTTAAAATAGGGATCTTTCAATTTGATTTAAAATTGATATAATAAGAAAATAGAGGGAACTTTTCTTTCAATAGTATTATTTGCTAGACAGAGAAATGTCAAATTCTACAGATAACTGCGAGTCCAGCTATTTAATTTATTCTACGCATAACCTTGGTCTTTAGGCAGTATTAAGTAAATGTAGATAATGTCCATATCGATAATGTAAATAAATATTACAAAAATTTGAAACTTCCTCACAAAATCATTATTAAAACATCCTAATTCAATCTCTCCTGGAACAAGCAAGAACTTGGATCTCTCTAAGCTTCATTACTGTATGGAGTGTAATACTACTATTTTTCTGCCGTAAGGCTTTTCTGAAATAGCACATTAAAAAGAATATCTCCAAAATAGCATAATAATGTATAACGCGATTTTATGTGTATAAATGCAGCTAAATATACTTTACAGATACTTATGACACATTGAATTATTTATCTCTTGATATTCGGGCTTAAAATAATTTCAAAATCCAAATTATTACTAATACATAGTTGACATTTATTTATGAAACATTTATCTAAATGCAACGATTTCCTTGTTTCAATAATTTGCAACATAATGAATACAAAATCAATTATAGTTGAATTGACTCAGAACCTTCAAATCGATTACCCACCTTCTTCAATTCGTGTTCCACCTCATCCTCCACATTGTCAATCTCCCGTCGCCCATCCCTCAGCGTGAGACACTCGTTCACCACATCCGTCGGCAGGTTCTTCGCCTCCAGAGACCTCTCCATGTCCTCCTTGGACGTATTCAAGGCCTCAATCTCGGCATCCAGATCGGCGTGGGTCTTCTCCAGGATCTCCTTCCACTTGCGAATGACATCGATCCTGTCGGAGAGGCGCGTGTTGTTGTCGTACTGATCCCATTTGGTCTTGTTGTCTGTCTCGTTCCGCAGGAATCGACTCTCCTGTCGCACACCGTGGGAGGCATCGCGCTGTCGCTCGGCATTTGTGCTGATCGCGAATGAGTTAGTGAACCAATCTGGTGGCTGGAATTTATTTCCTGGTTTCACTTCAGTGGCCATTTTATCTATTAAAAAAAATGATCATTAGAAATCATTTGACGTAATCGGTGACCAAATAATAAATTTAGCCGAAATATTTACTGCTAACAGCTCCGTCCCCGTATTAGTTTAAATTTAACGTTTCAAAAAATACACCACTTTTCAATTATCGGTAAATGGTAAATAAACAAGTGAAGAATCTCTCAGTATTATTACTCTATGCTTTGTACACAATGCAAGAAAACACCAATAAGTTGTATCTGGCATACAAAAGGATACAAATACAAACAATGTTGATAAAATCTATATCAATTTTATTGTAGTGATAGAAAATAAATCATAATAAAGTTTTAACTTCTATAATATATGTAAACTCCGGTACATGTTTTAGTATATGGATAATTTTAAAAGAGCTTCTATAATTAGTATGCAATAATAGAATTTCATATTAAATGTACACAAATATAATATTTTAGACAATTATATATTAATTTTAGATATTTAAGAACTAAACATACAAGTAGACTTACATACATTATTTGACAACTCAATATTTTGGATTTAATGTGTTGGATACATTGTGTAAAATATCCAATTAAAGTATATTTTATTGATAGTTCATGAAATTAAAAATATGCATATAAATTATATGTAGATATTTAAAATACATAAATAGCAAAATATATGTATACATTTATTGTATACTACTTACAACGAATTATAATGTTTTTGTCAAACTATTTATTAAAACATTACTATAAAATTAGTTTTCATTATTTAAAGAAATAAAATAATCCAGTCATGAATTATGTACATAGTGCATTTATATTTTGTTTACCAATTAATATTTAAATTTGTTAAAATTAAATTTTAGTTATAATTATTAGGTAGACTGAAGCCTTGTATATGTTTAATAAAAAAGTGAACAAATTTATAGCATCCAAATTTTTTATTCATTCAGTTAGAATAATTGACTTAATTTATTACTATTTATGATACACATATATAAATTACATATACTATTATCTATAATTTAAATTTAAAAAATATTGTAGTACATTTAATGTTATGCTTTATACATTTGATACTAAAATGTCTGACATTAGAATCTTCAATTTAATTATTAATATTTTAGTGTGATTAATATTATAACCATCATTTTATTGTTGTATTAGATCAATACAAAGTATATAAAGTTCAATTGAGAGCTTATATATATGTATGCATAATATTAAACTATTATTGAATTAAATTTTATTGGATTATTATCTTATTGAACTTGTTTTGTAATTTAAAATATTATACCTATATCTATGTCAGTTTTATACTAATTGAGGCATGATTTGAAATATAAATTATAACAAACATATTATTGACAATGATTATTACTGATAAAATAAATAGTTTAAATAGATATAATGGAAACATAAATGAAATAATTTAATTATAGTTGAATAATAAACCATAATAATTTAGTTAATTTATAGGCAGTATTTAAATATTATTAACAGATAGTAATAAAATGAAAACAACATGCAAAAATAGCTTGAATATAAGTTGTTTGTAAAATTTGTTTAAAATTTAATATTAAAGTTCAGTATATTATTTAATGTAATCATAAAAATAAAATTCTATAGCAAACCAAAGAACACTAAACATACAAATATCAAGACCAATTTGAGTATAAATATTAATTTCTACTGAAAAATGAAGAACATTATCCACAGAAAAACCATGATAATATGTCAGATATATATTTTTAGATTAGATTACTTCCCATAAGACAAAATTCTAGAAAATATAGAATCAGAACAAAAACAAAAGTAATAAAATTACTATATATAAAAAAAATTCAAATTAAATATATTACATAAGTCTTAGACATAGTTCTGAGTACCAAAATTTCAGATATATTTTTATATTTCTGTAGCCTGTAATGCCAAGAAAACTTGCTTGTAATTATAATATTTATAAATTAAAACTTTGACTTTACAATTTAACTAAAAACAATGAAAAATCAATTGTAGTATTTAACAAATATGTATATACTACATATAGAATAATGCTACATATTAAAACATACAGCATATTAAAAAATAGTCAAATCTATCTCAGAGCTACTAGAAAATAGATATCAAATTTATGTTATATAGTTGTTAAATATCTATTTCACTTCTGATTAAAAATCTATTATAAACATTCCTCTTTTCTTCTTAATTTGAATACTTTAAAATGTAATTGAGATATATTTGAGATTTTTGTTATATTTGATGTATGATACATTTGTAGATTTGTGTATAAATATATTGTTATTATTATGTTTATTGATTTTATATCTTCATACAAATGGATTGATTTTTATTGTAAAATGTATTAGTAAGATTATCGTTAAATAGTAATTCTATAAATAAATCAAATTGATGTCAATATTTATAATATAAAATAATGTATTTATCATTAATCAAGTAAAAGGTCTATAATTTTACTAGATTGTTTGTCAATTAAAAATGCTTCTTTAACAAAGACTATATGACTACTAAATATTATTTTAAAAGATTGATTATAATTAAATAATCATTAAATCTATATTTTAATAAGATAAAAGATTTTGAACTATTTTTTCTAATGAAAATTTTAAAGATTTCTTGGTAATTTAACTTAAATTTCTATATAATAAATCAAAAAGGCATATCACTTAACAGGATTACTTTTATATTCAAAAAAGCTGATAGAGAAGGCATTTGATAGACCTGATATATTATTGGATTTAAAAGGGCATAATAATCATCTAGTAACACTATTTGGGTACAAAATAGTCAGATTTTTAATGACAAAATTTATCCTAATGTATTTTCCTATGTTTCATAAACAATACATACCAAAAATATTTTCTAGATTCCATTATACTGTCTGATATTAAATTAAATAATTCCTTAAAAAAAACTTAAATATCAAAATGGTCAGAAAAACTGTGCTGTCCCTGGTAATATCTGGGTATCAGGTATGAATGCTAGTTCGGTGCTACTATATGCAATATAGTCCAGTGAAATATCTGGTCTGTCAATTAAAATTTTATTACTTTTTAAAATATAAAAATAGTCAATTCAAAGAATTTCTTTTCTTGAATAATTAAATAAAATAAGCTGTTTAATCAGTAAATATATTAAACATGAAAAATATTACATATTAATTATAAATATTCATTGATATCATAAATAGCTTGATAAATCATTCTATAATTACATAATTAATTAGACAATGACTTGCATGATTTTATAAAATATACTTTAAATGCTTAAATATTTATTGATAGGGTATGTTTAAGCCTTTATATAGAGAATTTAAGCTATTTTTGTAGAATCCTAGGTTTTATATGGTTTTATCTATTTTGAACAAAATCCTCAAATATGTGATATATAATAGACAATAATGAATATATAATATGAGATAATAATATTTTTATTAATAATCTATATTAGTTTCATAATTGTTTTAATGATATTGTTACCTTATGTCATTCTTTCAATATATCATGTGATTATGAGTGCCTGTTGAGTTTTTTTCATGTTTTCAGTAATAGTCTGAGAGTTATATAATAAAAAATATACATTGGCCAGATGTGATGAAGTATAGATAAAGTCAATGTTAAATAATGCTATCAGAAACTTAGAATTTAAATAAAATATAAGAATTTTATTACTTTAGTTTCTATAGAGAAATATAATGGATAATGTAGAAGAAGAAATTTTGAGTTGATAATTAAAGAATCTGAAAAATAGGAGTCAGAGGGAAATCAGAATGCTGATTTTTTTATAAGTTTGAATAATAAGCTAGTACAATTAGTAGTTAATTAATATTCTGGACATGAAATAATGATACAGTTAGCTAATTATTTTTTATAATTTAATGTCTAAATGTATTATTTTAGTATATTTATAAATTTATATATTAATTATATTTTGAAACTTGGGCATAATTTTATTATTTATTATATTTATTATTCAGACAATGAGAATTTTTATGCTATATTTGTTAATATTATCAATATAAAAATTATCATGAAGTTGAATTAATTTTGATAACAATATAAATATTGATTATTAAGCCTTAGAGATCTAAGCTTAACTTTAAGTTAACTATTAAGGCTAAGCTAAGAATAAGGGATAGTTTTGGATTTTGGTTATAATTTCTGATGATCTATTATATGATGTTTGATATTTAGTCAAGTTAAGTACATATATTAAGATTATATATATTATCATTTTATTAAATTAAATTAAATTAAATTAAATTGCTAATTTAAGTTGAATAACTATTCGTATTAAAATTAATTTAGTTATAATTTATAGATATAATACAGTGATACTGATATTATCAGACATATTTTCAATGTTATAATTTAAACCAAACATTATATAAAATGTTAGTATTTAAAAAAATTAAATATATCAAAAGTAGTTATACTGAAGAGTGCAGTAATACTAATAGTTGTATTAGTACTAGATGTAAAACATAACTCTTATTCTTAAGTCTAAGATAAAAAGTTATTAAATTTCAAAAATAGTATATCAGTTCCATTTCAAAAATGAAAGCCAAGTCCAAAGCTAAACTAAGGACATGTTAGATATTTTACTAACTGCAGTTACTAAAATGTGTCAAACTAAGAGTAAGAGTAAAATACTTTGTAATTAATTATGTTTTTAAAAACAGATACCTATTTAATTACTCAGTATTTAAGACTTAGTTAAGTCTAAGTTAAATCTAGATGTATATCATTGATTGGTAAGTTAATAAAGTTTCATGTATGGATGTCATGACCTAAATGACTTCAAGTCTTCTTAAAAACAGAAAATATAAAATATAAACAACAAAAAAATCTATTATAAAGGCCTCGAGGTATTTAAGAACAACATACAAAATACGTTGATGATTGTAAATGCTTGAATTATAACATAATAAAGATTACCTCAAAAAATATATTACTTACAATACTAATAAAAAATATAAATGTGTACAAAAATCCTATTTTACAGAATTTTAAAACTTGTGGCAAATTTCGCTATGACAACTTACGCTAAGAGTCACTTTTGTTGCTATGAGAGGAATTTTAAACAAGGAATGCGCAAAATTAATTAAAGGATATTCATTTATTAATTCAGGAATTTCGGAATATTTCGCGTTGTTTCGTTTATTCGATTCTCTTTTCAGATTCAAAAGTAATAATGCATTTCAGGATACACAAATACATAAATTCTATTTGTTAATTTATTAACCAGAATTTTTAATTCGGAATAAATTCCGAATTAATAAATAAATCGTCTTTTTGAATTTTTATTTATATAATATAGGTATATTATATTGTATTATACTACTATATATGTATACATTTATTCCTATATACGTATAGTATAATTTCTAATTACACAAAATGTGACTGCTATGATGATTATTAGAAATTCAGTGTCGATCACTTACGATTAATTAGACTGGGAAATTCTGAAACTGATTATAAATTTATGTAATTATATAGGTATAATGCAAAGACTGAAATTATATATATAATGTTTTTTGCAATAAATGCATATAAATACTATAAATACTAGTTTACGTCTAATAAAATTCTACAATTGTGTTTCATCAGAAATGTAATTAATTTATTTTCAAATATAATATCACAAAAATTACATTTATATGGAAAGTTATACCCATAGTTATACCCCCCTTCTTACTCTATGGTTATACCCATAGAATTCATATACATCACGCTATAAGGGCGGTTTGCAAGTTCGCTATTTTTGTTCAAGGAAATACTTAGTCAAGGAACTTTATTATTTTCAAGCATTTTCTAGAAATTACATTGCATTTCAAATATATCTTTGAAATTGGAAAAGTTCCTTCAAAATAATGTTAACTTGAAATGCTTAAAAGAATTCCTCGAGTTTCAAGCATTTCCTTGAACGGAAAAAAGCAAACTTGCATATTAAGATTTATTTTAATAACTTGTATGCAAATGGGATACAAAACTAGTATTAAATATTTTTATTAAATTAATTTTAACATCAAATATATATTTTTAAACAATTTTAACATATCGTGGTAAGTTGTTTGTAAAATGTAATTTATTGCCTATATGCCTAAAATTGTTGTACAACATAATCTGTTTAATTGCTATCAATTTTTAAATCATTATTTTGCAAAAGCTTTCGGGTTTCAACATAACGTAGTATTGATCTATATACAGAATCAATACGAGGGAAATCTCTGTATATAATTAGTCTATGGTTATACACATAGGATCAATTGCATAAAGCTGTATTTGCTTACTACTGGTAGTTACTCGAATAAAATCAATAGATTTAATTTTACACATATTGCATAAATCTATTGATTACCCCAGAGTTACTACCGGTAGTAAGCTCAATTTCGCCCAATTACCCAAGGAAATATAAAAAAATTATCTTAATAAGATATTTAGCAAGCCGCCTTAGGGGGATCGGAAGTGACGTATAGGCTAAATATGACTTAAATTTTTTTTTTGCTAAATATGACTTGCGCCCCCCGATCCCCGTTTTGTAAACCGGAGAACAAAAATGACTGGTCATTTTTAGCTCATTTCTAAAAATGACTTCGCTATTTCTAAAAATGACTAGCGGTTATTTTTATTGAAATTTATGGAGGTCGCCATCTTATTTTAAATCAAAACTAATTACCTTGAATAAACGAACTAATGTAGATAATTAAAAAAATATATGTTTTCTATATTTCCCAACTTTCAAAAGTTTATAGCATATTGTTGTAAAATAAATGGAAACGATATCAATAATTTTATTTTTCTTATATAAAATTTTAATAATTACATATATCCGGGAAATAATTTAATGTTTATTTCTCCTTCTGTATCAGGTAATTTCTCTTTAAGTTAAGCTATTAAAGACTTATTATATATAAACAGTTAAACCTCTAGCACGACCTTTCTTCAGTTTTAACTGGCTTTTAGTCAACTTATATTCTTTAAAACTAAACGATATCTTTATTCATTAATGAATTTGTTAGAAAATACTGATTTTCTTCTTTTTACTTTGCTAAGGAACAATTTCTATTATATGCTAAGCTCTCTGTTTATATATGTTGCTTAGCAGTACATCTCTCTCTCATTTTTTCCACATCGTCTTAATTTGTTGCATGTAAATAGTTGTTGAATAATTTTCTAAAGGTTATTTGAAAGCAGTAATGTTTCAACCACAAGTCTCAGTTTGTAAGATTTTTCGATTCATTTTGATCTTTTGTTTCTTGTAACGATTCTTAAATGTATGTAGATACCGACCATCGAAATATGAATACATAGAAGTGACATGTCTATAATGAACGCGCTGTTCTTTCTGCCATCTCGCTCGAGGAAATCCCATTGACAATCAAAAAAAATCTATTTAAAGAACACGTTGGTTTACTATAGAAAATCGTAATTTACTCGGCGTCTTTAACTAAAGTTATTTAGGCTTCTATGATTATATTGTTATTGGTATATTCATATAGATTAAAATATTTTCTTCAATATTTTGAAAGAATATAAATCATATTTTATATTGAATTCAAATAAAGTGCGTTCAAACATTTCCTATATAATCGCATGAAGTTATCTCTCTAACCTCTGCTTTGGTGGATTAACATTGAGGCATCTGATTGGTTAACCCACCCAAATGACGGTCAAAATGATGCATCCTAAAAGTCAGTGTGCGCGATAAGCAAACCGCTTCTATGTTATTTATATTTCTATGATACAGATATACTTATTGTATGTATTTCTTTCTTTTATCTTGGTAAGTAAATATGTATATTATTAGGTATTTATATTTATCGTAGATATTTTATTTACCTCGGTATAAAACTTGTTCTTCAAATACTGCTTATACTTAATCGATATAGATATCCCATTCCATCGATTTACATTAATATATAGGTAGGTAGATAAGTAGGTATTTCACTTTATTTCCTATAATAAATTAAATAAGTAAATAATGCTGTTAATTTCTTGCTTGATTACCAACAAAAATTTAGTTGTGGGTACTTCATGATTTATACAAATTTGAATTATAATTGAATTATTGTGTTGCATATTTTCAAAAATATATAAAGATAACTTATATAACAAAACAGGATTATATTATATAAAATAGAGTGGTAATATATACAATGCGTAAAATAGTTGAATGATACTTCTAAAAAATATATTACAAGAAAATGTGACAGACTCATTGTAACTATTGTAACATGTACAATAAAATATATTATATATGTACCAATCAAGTAAAAAAATTGTGACACAAACAATATAAACATACTATGGCAATATTACTACCTCAAATATTAATCAACAAATCGAGAGAGAAATGATTAGTGTGACTAAAAGCAATGTAAACTTGTTGATGAAGATACTTCACAACAGTATGGCAACAAATTCAAGATAAAAACAATATAAAAATATGAATGGCAATACTTTACTTTTCGAATATAAAACAATAAAATGAGAGAATTCTTTTTAGCGACGTAACTCAAAAAAGATAAAAAATGTTATACAGAATGATATTTCTCGATCAGTAAACAATAAATCGTGAGAAAATTAAATTAGTTTTGCTACAAAGTTACCCAAAATTTAGATGAAAAGATTTTTTTAAATCTAGAGAAAAAGGGATGTACATAATATAATTCTCGTCTGAATCTTTGAATCGTTTATTAAGCACCCCGACAGATTACTTATACATTACAACAAATCAAGATAAAAATATAGGTTTGACTGATCGCAGATAATATATGAGAATATTTCTCTATGCACATTTAATTTACTCTTATCATCTACGTACCGTACACAAATACATAATCTATCTATGTACAATGTGTCCCAGAAGTCCCTGTCACATATAATTTTGACTTTGCTTGGTTTCCAGAATATATAACCATAGTCTTGCCTCATCGTGCGATGTATATAGATCATCATAGCACTAAATTCATCAGATCTTCTTCTTACTAATACTCAGATAACATACTTTGGAAACTAACCAGAGTGTAAATTATACATGACAGGGACTTCTGAGACACACTACTATGTATAAAGAATATTTTTAAAAATGGTTAAAACAAAAATGTTTACATTAATAGGTAGAAAAGGTAATCATGATTAGAGGTAATGTACCCAAAACAAAACAGGTAAATGTATTTGAAAATTATACGCAAAAGTAGAATTATAATAAGGTAAGAGTTCTATATGTACATACACATACATATTTATAAATCATAAAACCACAAAATGCACAAAAAAAACAATTGAAACACTGTAGGTTCTTAATATTCTGTACCGCGGAAAGAAGCCAAAAAATTAGAAAGCTTGAAATAGCAAGTGATGCACATCATTTCAAATAAATATTTTTCAAACGATTTCAAACGTAAGAAATGATTCTCAAAAAATAATGATACAGTCAAACCCCGATTTTATGCCGCCCCGACCCCCTCCCCGGTTATCCACCAACCCCGCTTTTATCGCTATATTTCTGCGGAACAAATGTCCTTGTATGCATGTTAAACACCTAAAATAGAGCCCCGATAAAACGCCACTTTTCACTGGAACCAAGGCTGGCATAAAACCGGGGTAAAAATACTGAATTTGCGCTCTGATAAAGTATTTTGTACATTTTTGGAACCTTATTACGGTTAATGTATATTAACATTTATTTACCCATAAGAATATAACAAGGTGGCCCATAATTTGCTTGACCGATATTGACTTAAGGTTGATTAGATAAATTCACTGACCCAATTTACCTACACATCAACTGCTATAGTTTAAATAGCTATAGTTTTGGATTACCTAAATATGTAGCAAAGAAATCTACAAATAGATTTTTGGAAATTTTAAAGTTCAACTTCCAAGAACAGCTAAATTCGAACTGAACAAATTTTTAGAAATTGTACTGTGGCTCAAGCAAACAAACATTAAGAAAGTAAGGATATTATCGAAGTAACCTTTGTGATTAGCTCCACAAAATCTCAATGGTGTGCATATTCTGAACTTTGGATATGAACTTCAACGCTTAACGAGTGATATCTGACTCAAATGTTGTCCACGCTCACACTGCATGCTTTAAATGGAAATTATCTAGATCGGTGTCTTCAATTTTATCAAATTTGGGTCAAGGGACTTAAGGGCCACCCTGTATATATTGTTTTCAGTAACGCAGGAAGCGATAGGGATGCAAACATATATATAATTCACACGGTCATGTTATTGAAACTTTCGAGTTGTTTCGTAAAACACTACATTTTAAATAATACATGTATGTGGCTATAAATGATAGCGTACAATGTCGCTAAAAATGATAGCGTACAATCGAAATGCGTGTTTTTGAACAAAAACATCATATACTATTACAATAAACAAATAGTATTTCATATCGTTTATAGGACAGCAGTAGGCAAATAAAATCTATGGATCTGATGTATTACGTAGCCTCCACTAAAATTATGATTGTTTAAAATGAATAACTAGCTACATTGCCAGCTATACGAATGAGTCGAATTTTCCATTGGTAATATAATGCAACTACATACCTATAATGGCATTATTATGTGTACACATGCTTATTAATAATTATATTCAACAAATGAAATAGGTAAAACTAATATTCATTTGCCATTTTAATATATCAAAATAATTATTTAAATATTTTACTATATTAAGTAATAAAAATCGAATTTTGACATTTACGGGTGGAAAGAAAGCAGAGCCAGTATTTTTCTATTGGGAATTATATATATATATTTATATATATATATATCTGTGTTCAAATCCATAGATTTTTTACTAATAATTTCACTTTAATTTTAGTTTTGCCACTTTTCTGGCAGGCGTATTTTTCATAATGTTCTGTAGATGTGAAATAACTTTTAACTCTGAAATTGTGGGATGAATGTTTCTAAACGCCGCTACTCGTCGTTTAGATGGTAGTTTTTGAGCCGCAATTTCAAGCGGGAAAAAGCATTCAATATCAATATTTATGTTTTCCACATACTGTGGAATTGACGCCGTTGGATATTGGGATGTTGATGCCACTGGCTCTGGTCGTGGTGGCGTAGGCACTGGTCGTGGGGGCGTAGGCACTGGTCGTGGTGGCGTAGGCGCTGGTCGTGGTGGCGTTGAAGTGAATTTGATAGACTGAAAAACCAAAGGGTTTAAGATAAACTTTATTGCCAGGAATTGGAATTATGTACAATGAGAGAAGAACATAAACAGAAACCATTGATATAAAAATAAACATACAAGATCCAATTTTAAAATGTCACCTGCCTACTCTACTATTCAGCAGGTGTAGTAGTTTACAGCAATTATATTATTACGTTAGTGTACAAAATTGGAAGAAAAAGTATAATTATTGTTTACTGTTCCACAGAAAAATTGCTTGTGGTACAAATGAATTTGTGTATTTGCTGCTTCTGCAGAAGGGGACTGAGAGTCTCTTGCCACTGGGTAGGAGTTTAAAGCTTTCTTTCATTGGGTGATTCTGTTCTTTTATTTTATCTACAAGTTGGATACATCTAACTTTGACTATATCTCTCACTGTTTGTAATTTATATGCTCTGCCCACTAAAGACTGACCTAAATTTTTCTATTTTTAATAACCTTACTTTACTTTTTTGAGAAAGAGAATGAAACCAGGCATGGCAGCAATAAGTTAGTATACTAGCAATATATGAGTTGTATACACTAGCAACAATCTTTTTAGTGACCTTGAATTTGACTAGTTGTCTTACCATATACAATCTTCTTTGTGCCTTTTTTGTTATTAGTTCTACATGTTTCTCCCAACACATAGTGTCATCAATAATGCACCCTAGATATTTATATTGGTGGACTACTTCAACTTCAGTGTTTTTAATATTTACTTTACAGTGAGGAGCCCTTTTCTTCTTGAAGCCAAATATCATTTCTTTCGTTTTTTTTGTATTTAGTATCAGATTGTTTTCATCACACAATAGTGTGGCTTCATTGACTATTTTTTTATATGGGTTTTCATTATCATCTGAAATTAGTCCAACTATTACTGTGTCATCTGCAAACTTATAAATTTTGATTGAGGAATCACTGGAGTTTAATTTGTTTGTGTAAATAGTAAATAATACTGGAGAAAGAACACAACCTTGAGGTGAGCCTGTATTAATTACCTTCCACTTAGAGTTATTATCTTTAGTTTTAACCATTTGCATTCTATTTGTGAGAAAATCTAATATCCATAGTTGGAGTGAGGGAATGACATTCATTTCATTGAGACAGTCAATCAATATATGGGCTTGTATAGTGTTGAAAGCTGATGAGAAATCTATAAATAGAATTCTGGCATAGTTGTTATTGTTCTTATTGATGTGTTCATGTACTGCATTAGTGACTGAACAGACTGCATCTACTGTGGAGATGTGAGCTTTGTCAGAGATTTGTGACTGGAGTTTACATAAAATAATTCTTTCTAGGCATTTAGATAGAATAGATGTCAATGCAATAGGACGAAAATCATTCTCAACTTTAGGATTATCTGATTTAGCAGCTGGTATGATAACAGATTTTTTCCAATCAATTGGCAGTTTTCTCTCATTGGCTGATATAGAGAAAATGAAGTGGATAATAAACAATAACTCTTGACAACAAAGTTGCAATACTCTGCCAGTCAGGTGATCTGGCCCACATGCCTTTCTGGTCTTGATGTTTCTTAGACTTTTGAACACTTCTTCTTCTGTGATAGTTATCTCATCATCTTGTGTTTCATGTAGTAGCCTTTCTTTCCTGCTCTCCTGCTCCTTTTGAAAGTTGATTGTGTCAAATCCGGCATAAAACTGATTTAGCTTGTTGCTGACATCAGGTTGAGCAAGTGTTTCTGTTTCTGGTTTGATATTAACTTGGCCCATTATTTGTTTGAGTTCTTTCCAGTATTTTGTACTATCATTTAGTAGAAAATAGTTCTCTAATTTCTGTTTGTGTGTCTCTTTGGCTTCTTTGATTTGATATCAACTCCTTTGCATTTGATATTATATACTTCTTTGGATATTTTGAATGAGTCATGCTTTTCTTTTATTGCAAGTTTTAATTCTTTAGTTATCCATGGCTTGTTATTAGGGAAGCACTTAATCATTTTAGTAGGTATCACTGTATCCTCACAAAAGTTAATGTAGCATGACACTGTATCAGTTAGTTCATCTAGGCTTTGACAGCTGTCTATAAAAACAGACCAGTCTGTCATATCAAAGCTAGCTTTCAGTTTTTCTATACTTTCTTCATCATAGACTTTCATTGATTTAATCTGGGGTTTTATTCTTTCAATTTTCCTTGTATAAGTGGGTTGCATATAAATCATATTATTTAATAATAAACTCAGCACTCACTAGCATACCAAATACGCGCTATTCATGACTACTATGCATGACTACTAATAATGATAATATTGATAGCGAACATATATAAAGTGAATACAGTAAAATTTCAATTACCCATGGATAAATTGGATGTCTATCAAGACCAATAAATTGATGGTAAAATGACAACAGAAATAAAAAAGTGACTGAAAATATAATAGTCTTGCTATTATTATCCTGCAGATAAAAGCGAGGATTTTTTTGTATGATAATAATAATAATAATAATAATAATAATAATAATAATAATAATTTATTTTATTTTTTAAAATAAAATTTTAAAAAATAGGAGAGCAAAGACTCTTGTGAAAGAGGTAAAATTGCTCACCTTATTTTACAAAAAAAGTAAGTAAATACAAATAGTATGCTGTTTTTTGTTCAAATAACATGATATAATATAATAATATGAAGTATAGTTTTCGTAGTAATGTTATATAAAACTTTCAGCACCATCATCAATAATGGAATAAGGAATAAAGAAGGTAGGTATGTGTTAGTATATATAAAAAATATATATTTAAAAAAAAAATCAGGTAAAATTCAAGATAAAGATAAGGATAAATATAGAGATAAAGCTAAAGATGAAAATAAAGATATGAATAACAATACATATAAAGAAATACAATTTTTATAATTTATATTGATCTAAAAAGTAATTATTATTTATTATTATTATTATTGTATGGAGGAATTCTTTTTTTTGTCACACCCCCAGCCAAATCTACTCGGGCCGGCCGATTTTTATGAAAAGCACATTTTTGGAATCCCACTGACACTCACTCGGTAAATGTCAACTTCTTTTCAAAATTTTATTTCTTTCATGACAAAATCAAAAACATTAGTTTTTGGTACTTTTTAGAGAATTATGTATATATATATTATTATGTATAATTATATCTACGCACTACTAATAAAAAAGAACAGAAATTAATTAAAAAAAACTACAGTTGGGCGACAAATCAAACGTTAAAACGTACAGGTATTATATATTTGTGAAATGGATTATTTTAAGCATTTATTTGACTAAAATACTGTTCACTTGGTCAGGTAAATTATTCATTTGTTAAATAAATGCTTAAATAAATACATTTCACAAACATATGATACCTGTTCGTTTTCACGTTTATTCCTTTTAAAAACTGTAGTTTTCAAATAATTTCTGTTTATTTTTATTAGTAGTGCTTACATATACACATGTAATAATAATAAGAGGTGTCATGAATTACTATTACCTATATTTAAGCTTCATAACGGTTCTATATTACCAGGGTAATTTAGTCATTGTTTACTGAAATCGATTTTGTGACGTCTACACAATGGAAGGAATTGCTTATATTGTCCATCAAATAAATAATACATGTAATTTAAGATAGAATGACTTTCACCTACTTCCATAATATTGGCAACGGCGGCACCCCCAACCGCATGGATGCCTCTCGTTCGCGCCTGATAATTTTGGCGGGCAACTTGCGGCCGGTGGGTTAGCCTTTGTGCGAGGGCGTTTTTGGCATCGATGTCCGGCAGCAGCTCGTTTCCCTGTATAAAAACATATTGCATATTTTGGTACAATTTATGTTGAAAGATGTAAAATATAAAATTTGAACTATACATAGATAAGATTTATTTGTAAATTTTCATTTCACTAATTAAATTTGGTTTATTTTGCGAATTTTGAAACTTAATTTATTCTTTCCCCTATAATATAATAACACGTCAAGCTAATAAAGTAATATTAAGCATATTTCCAAACTAAAAACATTATCAAAATTATATATTATGATGTATTCAAAGAATACTTTAGGTAACTACTAAGTAGCTATTATAGTAGTCGCTGGTTGTATTGCATGAAACTGTGCAAATCATCACCAGTACATAACTGTTAGTAGCTAAATTAATAGATATTTTTTCAAGTTGACATCTATCTAGTTGTTGATATATCTAGGAATTTCTGTACCGCTTTGTTTTGTAACAATAAATAATTTGCTGGAAAACTAAGAAGACGAGGTGTCCTCTTCTCTTACATTATACTAAAAGGGACAAATCGCAAAGCAACATAACTGTGCCAATAATATTAGGTAAGCGTTAACGTTCTATTATCACCATATTTGGTATTCATATACTTTATTTTGATATTGTGTAAATTTTGAACATCCTTTTAATAGAAAAATGTATGGTGAAAAAAATGTATAGCTGATAAACATTGAAAATTAGAATTACGCGCCATACAAACATTAGGCTACAAA
>JAYRBW010068995.1:0-27359 GCA_036023295.1 Invenusta paracnida | reverse complement strand
ATGTGCGTCAGAATGTCAGCTACAATAATATGTAATTTATAGAAGTATAGCTTGAATAATAAAACAGTTTTTCGATACTTGCAAATAACAAGTTTTGCCTACATTTTTTGGTTATATGCATAGCCTATATTGTACGGGCACTTTATTTCGTATTCGGCTTAAATGTAGGCAAAACTAGTTATTTGTCGGTATCGAAAAAATTTTATTATTCAAGCTATTCTCCAATCAATTACATATTATTGTAGCTCTAATTCAGGCGCAAATTTCTATATATTTACTTTTCATATCAGTACTTTATATCATGTACATTTGCCCGTTTGAAAATCGATCTTTTATGCTGTTTTAGAACGTAAATTACCATCGCATTGATGGAAATATAAAATGACGAACTCTGAATATTTAAACAAACATATTCACGCTTTTTTGAATGAATGAATTCTCTTGGTATTATTACTCTATGATTGCAAGTTTCTTATTTTATATATTTATACCAGACCTAATATGTTCACTGTAGAATCACTTTTTTAATAGGAAATCACTATAATTTACATATTTAAGTATACTACATGTTTGTCTGGGGGGGGGGGTGCATTTGGGTCCACATTAGTGAATACAGAGCGTTGTAAATCTTTTCATTTAAGAAAAGTCACAGAAGCTTCGAATTCATTTAAAGGTCACAGCACCAATACACGGGTTTTGAAGGACCTATTCTGTACTCACTTTCCAATCGTTATATAAGTTATGATTAAATGCAATTATATAACAAAAGCATTGCTGCACATTTCTTATTATCTTCAAATTACAATGCGTATAATACGGATTTGCATGTTCTTCTTCAAAGGCCCAAGTTATACATTAGGTATATTTAAATAGCAATAAAACACAACTTTATACAAGTACCTATACCTATATATATATAGCTTTCTCAGAGATTAAGGTTTCAGATATAATGTTGTACACTTCACAAAATATAATACACAGACGGACTGTTCCGAATTGATAGAATGACTTGTCTCCTCCTACTCCAGTGTTAGATATCGACATATGTATATATATAGAGATATAGATAGATAGATAGATAAGTTCCGAACTTCCAGAGTATAAGTGGTCGCTTGTGGCATGAGAAGTTCACCAGGTTGTTCGATATATACATACTCCATTCAAGATTCCAGTAATTCATTCGACTGCTTTTCTCTGCGGCTGCGAATTCGTCCAGATGGGCTACTGAAAAGCAGAACAGTGGAACTTTCATTGCACAGACTATATACTTATAATGGTAGCCGCGTTCTATGCCTTAAGAGAGAGAGAGGGCAGGCACACACTCAGAAAGCGTGAAGAAGAAGTTATTAATTTGCTTTCAAGAGCCAAGAATGAGGCGCCACTCCAATAACTATCTCAGATAGAATCATTATTTCATAGAAAAGTTCGCACAAATTAGTTAATCTAATTTTGATCAATGATTAATTATAATTAAAGTAATGTTGAACTATTTGAAAAAAACTTTAGTCAATATATTTATAACTATTTGTAAATTTATTGATATATATTATTTGTTTATTTAGCGTAAGATTTTACCGAAATTTTTAAACAAATACATAGTTTGGAACGCTAAAATACGGATCGCCTGTCCGAGCTATTATTGTCGTTTACAATTTCGTTGATTTTCAGCTTGACATATTTACATGGCTTCTTAATGTTCGATCAAATACGACATACGGAAGCTCAAATGCAACAGATTTAATATTGAATACTATATAAGTATTAAATATTTTCATGCATTTTCATACACTTGAGATAATTTATATTTTGTGAAAGCAGCTGGAGGGAACTTTTAAATCGGGTGAATTCTCAACTTATTGAATTACTGTTCATTTATAATTTGAGAAAAATCGGAATATTTATAAAGTATTTATTTCACTTGCATAAAGATTTTCAATTCTTGGCATATAATACAACACATTTAATTTATAAACTTTGTTGACTTTTCTATTATAGCTGAGCATAAATATAACGACAAGAATAGAATATATATGTTGAACCCGATAATGGATTTCTTATGAGCAGGTGTAAAGTCAGGCGCATATAATATACTGTACAACAATAACGTTTAGCTTGGAAAGATGCCATTATATTACAATGACATAAATTCGACACCGAATAATGGCTTAATAGCTGTAGTTGCACATATTGAGTAATTGTAACAACTTAGAAATGTTATGAAACAGACACCGCGCTGCCAATAAAAACAGCAAATAATTCTAACAAAACGTTTTCGACTGCAGAGCTCGGTTAACATATACATATATTATGTACAGTTATTCGTTACAGATTTAGAAGAGACAAAACCTTCTGAGTTTGTTACAATTATTTGCTACAAGAGAGACTATATAGCTGCGGTTATAATTTGGTTTGGTCTGATTTGTCTATAAGATTCGATAAATCATGGTCTTGTGTGTACCAAAAGCCTTCCTTATTATATTATATATGCATATATATATAATTAACATTTGAGTCGATATAAAGTCGCGAAAAAAGGAAGAATATACGGCGCAAGACTTCTCACAAGCTATTGGTAGCTGAAATTGAGCATCCAAACAGAGCCATTTGTCTGCATTTTAGTAGCTACGTATTATATACGGCATATAGTCAAGATTGCATTTTATTGAAATTTAAATTGAACAACTTATGTGTGTAAGTATGTATGTATGTATGTATAAAAACATTTTATGACCCCTCCGTTAGCGACAAAAATGTCGATAAATACCAGCTGTAAGTTAATATATACAATACTTTTTGGAGACTTAATGTGGAAAGCTGTTATAATGCGAATTGTGTTATTGTACTCATGGGCTTATATACACTATATTATATATACAGTGCGTTTAATGCTGGAGTAAGTACACCTTTAATAAAACGTCATTGTCTACTAATGTAGTTGACTAAATTTATAGTTTTAAATTACATCACGCAAGTAAATATAGCAAACGCATGCTATGTATGATCATTTGTATTATCACACCGAACATATCTAGAGTTTATTTCGCATATACGAAAAACAAGCTGTAATCACGCAACAAAAGATATATCTTTTACACACATTCAGCCTTTTGCTATAAGGAAGAACCGCAGAGAGATATATATAACGCTAAAATATCTCTTTATTTAATAAATATAGATAGTCACAAAGATGTTATCTATAATACTCTTTAAATCTATAATACCTGCACATACAAAGTTCATCGATTGAGAAGTATATATTATTGGCTTAGTTAGAAGAGCTGAAGAAGTGGCGGGTTCGATTCCCGGCCCTTAGACTTTTATAGTATAATATATACTTTACTTACGCGGTACTATTCTGACATTTTAACGCATTGATTCAAAATATATCGATTTTCTTTTGATTATTATCAGACGTAACCTTATATATCCATATCGGGCTATAATTTTCAAACTTTCTGGCAGCGGTGAGTTTTGAATCTTGGCATAAGTAAAAAAGGTATTTTGTAAACCATTTTATTGTAGTAAAAAATGGAAAATATATTTATTTGTAGAAAAAAAAATTAAATTCAAACTAAGTATTATAAGAAAATATCTGATTTTTTCAAAAGAAATTTGCAATATATCACAAATATTTGAGTTGTATATCATCTAAATAATAATTTTCTTTTAGTAAGTATAACCGAAAACTGTAATCCAGGAAATACTTGATTTAACATTAGGTATAAATCAATAATTATAATTGACAATTATTATTTCCCAATAAATTATAATTCTAAAGTCTTTACGATTCTTTTCCAAATTCTTTGCAATAAATTTTTCCGTAAATGTACTATTATACTTATATAGACCTTAACAATGTCATGGTCAGAATAGCTTAAACAGATTACAAAATATAGAAGTGAAATAAACAAACATAGAAATAGTTATGTATTGTTATAGGTATATATATATATTATTATAATCCTTGTTACTGTATATATACTGTTGCTTCTTTACAATTCCCTTAGGTTATATATTTACAATCAATTTTAATAAATGATTTTTAAAACAATAAATTTTGCAACTCATGAAACCGAAATTAATTACATAAGTCTATAATAGGTTAATATTTAAAGGTCTTTGCGCTGTAAATTCTGAAATCATCGATTTTCCAATGATTATAGTATTCCTAGAAGCAGTATAATATAATAAAGCACAGATCTATGTATATATATCATATTGATTATAGCTGATCCATATACATACGTTAGTATAATACCTAACTCATCAATTTATCATATATCACCAAATTGTTGTATTTCAATTTTGCGTACCTACCTATATTTGATCTCGATTATTGAAATATCTTCCAGAAATTTGAAGTATATATTCCTTAAAATTGTGAACAGTGCGTAAAGTAACGCACGTCACATGATTAATTTGTAAACTGAATCAAATATCCTATTCGACAAGGTCAATGTAAAAATCATAACTGCCTATAATTCGATCGTAGGTATATTATATATAGGTGTATATATTTGCATCTCGAAACAGAAGATCAAATTATTCTCATGTCACAATGAATTTATCACTTGTTGACAATGAATATTTATAACTTACAGTTTTTTACCTTCGATAGGTACACTTAAGATAAACTATATTACCTACGAATCGATAACTATATTACTTACTAAAAGAAGCAAATTAGAATTATAAACTTTTGCTCGCTCGACAAAAATTATCCAATTTAAAAAATGTATTTGTTACACTGGAACTATAGTCTAAGACACTAACTTCTGTCTCTCTCTCTCTTTCTCTCTCTCGGCACCAGTGAATGGTAGTCCGCCAAGATATATATCTAACACCGAGAGATATTATACAGACAGTAGCCTACTGAACCAATCACAAAATCCTGGTGGCACTCAAGACTGGCGCGCCACCGATAATTGGCTGCCGTCACTGTAACCAACTCTATTCTCTGCTCCAGAACTCTGCACCAGGAGCAGTATAGCTGGGTAGAGGTACCTGCCGGGGAAGTCATAAAGTTACACCGATAATTCCGCTTCTTATTTATAGTCGGTAGGTATAGGTACCTATAAAGCCTCTGAGTTAGCTCCTGGTTGACACTGCAACAAGCAAGCGCCTTTGACTCAATCCGCGTTCCTGAGTCCCGCCGACAAACACTTCTTCTCTTGAATGATGCATCTTGTCAATGAGCAGTTTCAACGCGGTCTCTCGTGCCTTCATCCTGCAGCCCACAGAGGCCCCTTCAAGCCAGAATCCCTGAAAGGTGCAGTTCACTATACTGTTTCAATTCCTTAGCTATAATAGAATCAGTCGTTTTACACTACAGACTTAATCTTATATATACCTATAGCTCGTATCACAAATATTTTCTATAAAATAGGGAACAACTAATTATACCGGCGGTCGATTAAAGGTGATTTTCCACGCGAGCCTAAGTTTCAGAAAACTAATGGACAAAACATTATACGCCCTAGTCAAATATATTATCTATATATAACTATGTTCTACATTCATACTAACTGTCAACTTCATTGATCAATAACTGCAGCCTATAAGCGTGTCAAAATAGACAAAAATAGACATAAAATATAGGTGTACCTACGGTTCGTTTTTCGCCCGACCCAAGTATATGGATATTTTGACTCCAATATGCTGCAGTTATTGATCGATGAAGTTGAAAATTAGTATGAATGTAGAACAAGGTATATAAATAATATATTTGGCAAGTATTTGGGAGTATTTCGGTACCGCAGTTTGAGTAAACAAGGTTATTATACATCATTTTAAAGGTCTTATACTATATGATTTCATTAATTTATGATAACCTTCTGTAGATAGTAGCTGTCATGAGATGCAGTCATTTTACTAATTTCCTATGTTAAAGAATATATAGGACACATTTCTATGTTTTTGACCCAATTTTCGTGAAAACGGACAATTTAGAGAAAATAAAACTATATTATTAATATGTTTGAATAGATTTATGCATATCATTTTCTTCCTCTAAGTATTTTCTACATAATACAAGGGAAATTAGATGGATAAGTCATGCCATTTATTTTCTATAAAGATTTGAATATTAGTTCTCAAGCTATATAATATATATTCCAAAAATAGGCTTTAGTACTAATATTCAAATCTTTATAGAAAATAAATGGTATGACTTATCCATATAATCTTACTTGTATTGTGTAGAAAACACTTAGAGGAACAAAATGATATGCATAAATGTATTCAAACTTATTTATAATAGTTTTTTCTCTAAAATGTCCGTTTTCACGAAAATTGGGTCAAAAACATAGAAATGTGTCCTAATCTTTAACATAGGAAATTAGTAAAATGACCGTATCTCATGAAAACTACTCTCTACAGAAGGTTATCATGCATCAAAATGATCCTAGGATCATACGCTTTCAGAAAATGTGCAATAACCTCGGTTGCTCAAACTGGTACCCAAAATTTCAAATATGCTGTTTGGCAGAAGGACTAAATTATGTTACTTTAAACCTTTGCCATTCTTTGTCACGTAGTAAGTTGTATAGGTCATCAAAGAATACAATATTTATAATAAAAAACAATATTTATGTAATTAGATATATTACAATAAATTTGATAAACCATTGGATGTCTATTTGTAAACTAAATTTGAAAAGGATTATTTATAGTTACTGCTTTACTTCCTCTATCGTCTATATAAAAACTACGCAATTTAATGGACATATTGTTATTATGCATATTAAAAAGCTGAAAAAGGTTTTCTTTATATAAGTATTACGTAATAGAATAAAAGTATATATAAAAAATATAGACTTAATTCTATTGTTATAGTGTTTGTGCCACTAGAACAATACAAATAGTAAAATAATAAACTTACCTGCTCTGTCTTGTTTGAGTGTATCCCAAATGTTGCAATTAAAGTCATCATAACCGCCAAGCAGAAGCCTCCCGCTCTTACTGAAGGCAACACTAGTGATGCCGCAGATAATGTTGTCGTGTGAGTACATACCAGTTTCCTGATCAGCGCGTATATCAAATAGTCGACATGTTGCATCATCTGAACCAGTGGCGAAGGCAAAGCCACTGGGAAAAAATGTTATTGCATTGATATCAGACTCGTGTCCTGGGAATGTCTGCTTACATTGGCCATCACGGATATCCCACAGCTGGAAATAAAAAAGATGTTGATATATACTAACATTAAATATGAAGAAGAAGCAATTTTGCAAATTTTACGAAGGGTCATATTGTAATAGTAGTAAATTTCTAAATTTGATAAAAAATTATAAACGTAATAAATCTTATAAAAAATTAAATATTTCTATATCCTTTAAAAGATTCATAACATTTATTTATAAAAGACACACATTCTATATAAGTGTATAAAATAATGTACATTGACACTGCTAGCACAAATCAGCCTATGAAAAGGTAAGGAATGCTCAAATAATCATTACAGTTAGTAGTTGCTATAAAGAACTATTAGAAGTGTTAACAGGATATACTTACAGCGCGCGCGCATAACCAAAGATGTTAATAAAGCACACCTCAGTTGAGTAATTAGGAATAAAATGACAACGGGAAACAGGCTAAAGCAATATTCGTTAATATATCGAAGTCTGTTGCAGCATAATGTTATTCTATTTTAAGTAGACACCACGAAACATTGATTTGATAGAAGCTTGATAATTTTAATAGGCAAATTATTACTAGAAGTATTGAACAAGACATATTCAAGGTTTCAAATACTGGAGAACTCATTTAAAAAATACAGTTTTAGTTCATTTAATAACCTAGTAACTAAATTGATTAACAGAACAATATTTCATCCGACATCTTAGCATTGTTTTGTACACGTAAACTTTATACACGTTAAGCAAGTAGTATGAACTTGACTTTAGTCTTCCTAAACATTAAATGGTTATATTTATTTGAAATTTATCTCAAAAATACACGTCGGAAAACACAACAATATATTTTTGTATTTTAAAATATACAATCTATTAACTACATCAAGTCAAAGAATCTATACTACTACCACGAGAGTAGTATCATGGTTCGTAACGATTTGTGATTAAAAAAATCGCAAACTTATCCAGGTTTTGCATATACTTTTCTTAATAGATTTCAATCAAAATATTGATTGTACTATTACGGGTATACTATAATAATTTGAAATCATATAAATCAAACATAATACGAATAATCTTGTTACTAATAATAATATAGGTTAAATTGTGATCTCGCTTAGCCGGGATATACACAAAGCTTAATTTATTATTATTAGTCACCATAGACTTGAACTAATTATTCGATAATTATATTAATGCTATAACGCAAATCAGAATGTTAAAGCCAGGCGTATGTGCTAGAGTTTGAATTGACTACTTTCGAGTTTGAAGTCAGGAGTCGAACCCACTTGCCTTCAAACCCTAAGGTAGCAAGTTAGAATCCCGGTAGATACTCCTGGCTTTAACAAACCGATTTGCACTGCAGAAGTAATACAATTATCGATTGCTTAGTTTAAGTCTAAGGCAACTAATAAATTATGTTTTGTATATATTCCGGCACAGTAAGATTGCAATTTACATGTAATATATTGTTAATAACTAAGTTTGTATGAAATTATAAAGAATTAGGAACGCATCTATACAATATAATATTACAAGTTTCTGAAGGAGCAAATGCGAAAAGCACGACTAGAAGGACAATAAATAAGGCTAAGTTCCATGATCTAGGACAAAAAAGCATGAATGTTCAGTAAAAGACCAGCATTCGTAGTTTAGAGTAAACGTTGAAGATCACTTTATTATTAAATAAATAGCAAAATAATGCGAACCTACTTCCAGGGGTGTAAACCATTAAAAATGCATTTAAAAAGCTACTCGCCCTGAAATTATAGTATTTAAAAGACAGTTTATATAGTTTATAGTTGTGATAAAATCAATATACTTGTATTTAACTTGCTGATATATCGTTTTGGATACACTTTAGCTTAAAAAACTACTCGCCATCAGGGCGGCTTTTTAAAAATCACTCGCATGAATACTTTCGTGGCGAGTGACTTTTGAACCCCTGTACTCCCTTAGTAAATTTTACGTTTGTTTCATTGTTTAATAATAAAATGGTCTCCAAGCCCAACGTTACTATAAACCCAGGAGTACTGGTATTTTACTTAACTTTCATGCTTTTTATCCTAAATTAAGGAAAATTAGCTTTGTTTAAATTATATTCTTAATAATCGTGCTTATATAGCGCTTGCTTCTCCTGAAATGTAATTCCTGGTGATTACAATAATGTTACAAACTTTTTGTTCGTAATTTTTATCGCGTGTTAATGACTAATGTATCTCTTCTTAGAATAGGCAATGGAGTAACATTGGTCCAACTAGTGCCTTCCCTTCACTACAATTTTTGAACATGACTCACCGTCGAGAAATTTGGCTATTGATTCTAGTACATCACCTTCGTGTAGCTATTTTTTGTAATATCAATAACTTATACATTCTAAACACTGCTACTAATGTTCTTGGCCTTTCCTTTAATTAATCATTGTATGTTAAATATAACCAGCCCATTCTTAATAAGTCTCTTATGCAATCAGGCCAATTTTTTATTTTTAAGTTAACCTATTTTGATAGTTATACTATATAGTTGTCTGCTTAGATAAATATATTTAATTATGAACATATTAATCTGGTATTACAAGTTATTTAACTGTACAAAAGGCAACACAGTTGTTACAATTTTTAAGACGTTTAAAGAAAGCAAAATACAAGCATGTTATTCATAAAGTAATAACACATGATCTTCGATTTTATACATCACGGTGTAAATTATCATTAATTAATATAAAATCTTTTAATTCAATTATACAGCGTGTCCAAAAAAATTGCTGTGCAGTGATCAATATTAAATGAGCAAAATATTATGTGTGACTAGTTAGTCAGTTAATGACCGAAAAATTGCTTTACTTAGTATGTATAGTATAGTTTGTAAATAAAACTTGTAAATAAGTTAAAATAAAACATTTTCAGTGTACAGCAACTTTCGGACACCCTGTATAAAATAGGCATATATAAAGCAGTTATAAATATTTTTGAAAAAACGATTAAAAAGAAGACTTTTAATCGACTTTCCAGAAAAATAATATAATGCAAGGTGTTTGAAAAATATAAGTTATTACATTTATACATAGGTAGGTACCTACTAGTTTATAACATTAATTATTCCATATATTTTAAATACATTATTTTATAAAACGCTTTTTACATTATATTGACTGTATTCAATAACCGTCAAGACTTCAAACTCCTGTCTTAATGTTTCCTGTGATAACTTTAAAGGTATAACTAATCAAATGGTGTGAAAATATTTTATCGATATGTAAAAATATATACACATACTCTAAAGTCAAAAAAGAAACACCACTCTTAAATTTTGATATTATAAGATAAATATACAATACAATAAAATAAAATATAATATTTTATATTATATTAATAGTGGACCAAGAGGCTTGCCCTGAAAAGGCATTTGTAAGAGGAAATAGGGTATATAGTGCAAAAGTTTACTAGTATCAACATCTGTTTCAATAACAGCTCTTATACTTCTAGACATATATAAGACAAGGTTGTTAATGAATCCGACCTGGGGTATTACATTCCGTGATATTAAAAGTTCGACTAACTGCCTAACATTCTCGGCTTTTTTATCTCTTAACCTCCTTTCCAAAATAATCCCAACACTTTTCAATGGAATTAAAGTCACGTGATCTTGAAGGATAGTAAATAATGCTAAAATCGTTATCAGCAAAAAATTTATAACAATCGCTAATCGTTGAGAATGGGCATTGTCCAATGAGCATTAGGGAAACGGTTATCGTCAGGTCAAGGAATCGTCTTACCCCACCACAGCTGCTTTGACAGTTTGGTATAACATCTGAACGACTATCATTCCAAATGACACTCCAAACTTGTACAGATCCCCAACCACCTTGGACAGAACTGAAATAAATCTTGTCTATAACGTTCTTCTCTTATTCCTCTATCATTTAACAATCTAAACCTGGTATACAATTGTATATAAACATGCTAGCTGGTATGGAGTTCATCGCATGCAACACGATTTAATCAAATCGGTTGAGATTTCCTAATTAATAAATACCATAAGAACAAGCATTTAAGTAAAACTTTCACGATGGAGGTGGTAAAAAATAAATCACATAATTAAGTATATAGTATTCATATCTGGCTTATTCAATGTACGAGTAGAACACGACTCACAGTTATCGATTAGCATAGTAGAATTATTTTCCTTGCTCTGTAGTTTACTACAGTTAGCTATACAAATATATAATTAACAATAACTTAGTTTAAAGGGGAAATTCTTTTTGGACAAGACAGAATCATGTGTAAATTTAAATGGTTACTTATAATAAAACATGATTGTCGATAGTTTTAAAAGATCAAATATTAGAGAATGTCGTGCTATTAAGAAAAAACACTTTAGTAATTAATTCCCAAAAGACAAGAATAAAGTCGCATGTACGTATACGTAATTATAATTTTAGATCAGATTAAATTTGGTTCATAAATCGACTGTTAAATATGTGTATATATTTGAGTGCATTCAAAATGTCAAGTGTGATTCATAAGCTGTTCTATTGTGTTTAACAGCAATAATATCAATAAACATATCATAAGATTTTGATCGCACCTTAAAAGCTATATTTATTTAATTAAAAATCTATAAAAATATCAGAGCTATTTATAAACAATACAAAAAACATTTAAATAAAAATTCACGAAAGCGTTATAAATTGCAAAAGAAAACAAAAAAAGGGCAATTTAATAATAACTTTAACCGATTTAAATAATAGTAATATTTATATTTTTAGTACTGTGCAATATAACAATTCTAGAACAAAAGAAAATTGAATTTATACATTCATGAACCATTACGATAAGAAAATAATGTTTGATAGGTTATTTCTCGAAATAGAACTGAAACACTAACAAAATATAGTGTAATACTATAGTAAGAAGCTGGAAGCGATCAATAACAAAAAAACAGAAATAGTGACAGCATTATCACTGGCTATACATACTAGACGAACTATAGGCAATGGGAAGAGGTAGAAATAGAGAGGTTTGACAATGAATCCAAACGCAGATTTCTGGGGAATTGAGAGAGGTTGGAAAACGAGAGGGGAAGCTTGCTAACGGCTTTCAACATATCTCGAGATAGAATTATTTGACACAATTGAAAGAAACTATAAGCGGGAGTGAGAGAGGGATGAATATCCTGCCTAGGTGGTATACGTAGAAGGAGGCAAGAATTACATGGAAGTCAGAGATAAAATAAATTGTTACCAGCTAACAAAAAGATAGTAGTAGAGTGACTGAAAATTTACATTGCTTCTTATGAAATCAATAAAAAGTCGCGAGGCATTCTGTAAATGATCTTGTTGTTACTCTGAAAATAATTTTTTTGTCTATTTTGGCATAAATCCAGACTAAATGACAGCCTTTCACGAAACCCAGAAATTTTACGTATCTAGCAAGTTAAAAGTATATTTACAAAGTTTCTAATAAACGATAAAGAGTTTTGTTTAAATAATTATATCCGCAATTATTTGATCATTTAACAAGAAAACAATAATTATTATATGAACAGATTTACAATTTAAAACTAATTATTTCGGTTTAAATATAAAAATTAAAATTAAAAGCACATAATAATAACAGAAATTCACAGATAAGTCATTGATTAATAATACAAGTATAACTTCAAATGTCAAAAACATAAACAACACCAATTTTAAAATTATTTCAAGTGTTAAATATGTTAATAAGTTATGCACATTTTAGGAGTATTTCAGAAAGTAGTAAAGATAACAAGCAACAGACAATATTTACCATTTACATACAATGAACATCTTCAATTTAGTCCTTTTAAAATTGTACATTATTAAAACTAAATAATGAAAAAGCTATTCATCTTAACTTAATTCATTAATAAAAATACATAATATTGTGTTCTTAGTTCCAACTTTTGTATGTTTATAATTTAATAATATTTTACACAATTTAAAACTCAAAATACAAGAAAAAATATGAAAACATTGCATTATTAAAAAATGTTCCAAAAACCACAAATTAAAAATTCACAAAAACACTAAAAAGTAAACTGTGAATTATAGATAAATAAAAACTTTAAAAAGCAAAATAATGTCATACAAACCTTAGCTGAAGCATCACAAGCACCTGACACAAAAGTCCTAGAGTCTGGAGCTAAACTTAGGCTCATAACATCTCCAGTATGTCCAGTAAAAGAGGTTACTTGTTGACCGGTTTCAATATCCCAAAGACCACTGCAATATAAAATACATCAATATCATTAACATGCAATATATTACGTTAAGCATATCAGATACTACATGTATCCAATAATATCGAAATTTAATTAATGCACCAATACGATTCTAACCAATATTATTTAGAAAGCCACTTTTTGCTATATTAGTATCATATCCGTAATAAAGGAATTTTTGAAATTAAAAAGGTGTAATTAAAGATGTAAATTTTTTAACAAAACAACCTTGGACAGGTTTATATAAATGTTAAATTCAAATTTATGTTATTTCAATAAATGTAAATCACACAATATCGGTTGTTGTTTTCCCTCTCCGAGACTATGCTCTGGTGAACCAAAATCCATTCCATACACTGCAATATTTGTGGACTATTGGAGCAATGACTAGGCTTATTTTTTCTGAAGTTGGGTTTGGTCCTAAAACTTCCTGTCTGATGTTCTCTGTGGTAGGGCAGCGGAGTATGATGTGTTTTGGAGTATATGCCTCTTCCCCACAGATTTCCCAAAGTGCGCTGGGACATCGATGGTCGTTGCATCCTTGACAGTTCGGCGTTTTCTTGGCTCCAATTCTGTGTAGGTATTGCCCACTTATGGGTGTGTGTCCCGCTCTCATTTGATGTGTGGTAGTCGCGTATTGTCGGGTGGTGGTCTGGATTGCGATTGGAATCTTCCTGTTAGATATTTCTGCGTACCATCCATTCACTCTCCGCTTTTTGACTTGGTCTCTCAGCACAGTCTTGGTGGTGGTCTTCCAATCATTTGGGACTCTAGATTGGTCTAGTTGGGTGCCTTCCTTGGCTAGATAATTAGCCCTCTCATTCTCTTCTAATCCACAATGTGGTGGGATTTATTGAATGTTGACGGTGTTCTGTCTGCTGTGGGCTAGCTCCCAGATTTCTGCAGCAACTGGGGATTGTTGTTCCTATGGCCCTTTTGTTAGTATTGTGATTGCATCTTTTGAGTCCAGAATAATTCTCAACGATCCTGGTACGTCAACACATCTCTTAAGCGCCTCTCTCACGGCTGTCATATCTGCTTGAAAGTTGGCCTGCTGCAGCCTTCACTTCTATGTTGCCGGAATTTGTTCTACGGAGGCTCCACCACCCCGTTCGTCTGCTGGAGTGATAGGCAGTTTCGAAGGCTGTCCATCATGCCTTTTCACAAATGATGAAGTCTGTGTGAAAGAGGCAGGTAGATCTTGACTCAAATGGTAAGAGTGGGATATTTTGGCAAACCATTTGAAGTTTTCAAGGAAAAAACGTGTGCCCGTAAATCATTTATTCGTTGTGTTTTATTTTTTGCTCGTCTGTTTTATCATCATTATCAATAACTTCTTGATAAGAAGAAAAGACCCCCTTTCGGGTAATTTTTCAACTCTGAACACCTTCTACTCATCAACCACTGTATCATTTTTTTTAGGAAACAGTTTGATGGTTAAAAAATATAACTTTGTGTAAAAATCCGATTTTGACACATTTTCCCTACCAGAAACATTTGACACACTGGACCATCCCCGGAACTGAATGTCGAAATAATTATTAAAAATATATTATTTGTAAAGGTATTATCAGTACCAAAAATGCAATATAAAACTGAACAATAAAAACACAAACGAAAAAATAACATTATGAAAGTATTAACAATTACAATACCTGATAAAGGCAATACAATTTTACTAAAATAAAAAGAGGTTACAATTGTCCATTAATTAATATTAAATAGTAATCAAACAAACACATACATACATCATTGATACATTACCTAATTAAAAGTTAGTATTCAATATATACAAAATTGTTGACATAATATTAATGTTATTATTTTGGAGTATATTATTACATAATTTCAATAAGTCCTACATAGAAAAATATTTTAAATCTTAAAAGCCAGAAAAAATAACCAGAAATGGACCTGATAATTATAACTACCCCGTTATAATTAAATTAATTTTAATAAAAAGATACAGTATAATCCCGTTATAACGTACCTTCATGGGACCATAAAAAAGTACGTTATATCCAAGGTATGTTATATCCAGGGTTATATCAAGGTAAATTATCAGTATGGTGACTAGAAATTAGTATGTTATAGCCGAGTGTACGTTATATCCGAGTACGTTATAGCGGGATTATACTGTAGTACATTTTCAGTGTTATGAGTATTTCAAAGTATTAAAGAGTATTATGCAAAATAAACAAACAAAGGCTTAAATAATAAATACCATTATTAGTTTCATTTAATTTTGGTAAAAGTTATTTTTAAAAACAATAGATCAAATTCCGTAATAAATATACCAACACAAGACAGTTAGTTGCAAGTATCAGGATTCTTATAATGCTTTTTTGGGATTTTTCCACTTAGTTCTGTTTTCATTACAAAAACAAATAAATAAAATATATTTCACAAAAATAAGTTTGTGAAAAAATTATTGTCCACGGAATGCACTTTAATAATTAGTGAAATCCTAACAGTTAAAAAATAAACATCTAATATTTAGACAATATGGTACATGAGACTATGATTAAGCGCAGAAAGCAAGCATTATGATATTAATTAATTAATGTTAATTGAACAAAACAAAAGATGCATTTTCTGAGATTTCGGAAAATAAAATCCCAAATGTTTGCCCTATGATTAGTATCAGTAAAAAATTTCCCTGAGGCATGGGAGCTCTGTAGCATAAAATAAACCAAATAAACGATGCACATAAGTGTTGTGACCAGTCATGAACAAAGGGGGGTGGACAAAAATAATAATTATAATGTGCGTAAAAACATTGCAGTATCAAAATATAATTTTAAGAACTAAAGTGATTCTGAAAAAGAACTTACCAAGTAACATCTCCTGAGCTGGTAACGATTTGATTATCGTCAATAAATCGACAGCAAGAAAGATAACCCGTGTGACCTGGCAGTTCCCTGCTAACTCGAACATTGCCTTCACGGGTTTTAAGGCTATATATCGAGCAGATATTATCCAGTCCACCACACGCAACAAAGCTCCCCGAGGGTGCATACGCACAAGTCATCACCCAACTGCTTCGCAATGGGATTGCATGCACCTAATTAAATAACAATAATAAAGCGATAAATACGGTATTGATACAAACACAAGACAAATTTACTAGCTTGCTATCAAATAATATAGCTTTTCACATTCTTGATAACAGTTTAAAGATTCATTTTTTTACACAATTGAAAATAACAAATTTATCTTCACGAAAAGATAATTAAAAAAAAAACGATGTACAATATAAGTTCTATTTAATTATTTATACAATTGTAAATTCACATTCACAAAAGGAAACTTCATTATCACAAAAAATATATTTATTGTCATTAAAATTGTTAATTTTCTAATCAAATTAAGTACAATTATATTAACCAATATTAATGAACATACTGGTATAAAAAGAGTATACAAAAAAATCAACAGTTGAGTATAAATTAACCTTCTACAACTTTACCAGCCAAAAATGCAGGTATGTAACGTAAATCTCGAGCACACCAATTGTGACATTTCTGAGCAGTGATGGTATTGATGGCATCATGACCAACTCGTAAAAGTATTCTGATACGCCATGCTTCTAAAGTTAATGCCTCATCGTGTCGATGTCCTTCGATATCCATAAGTTCATTTTGATTTTCTCCCAGTTGTCGTTTGATTGCAGCTTTAAAGCAACAGTGCTCCTGTTTTACCGGATTCAAAAACAGACTGTATGGAGGCAGCATATGGAGATTCCCTCGACCTTGCATTTCTTCTTAGTGAATCTTCATTCTCAAAGTCGTGCACCATCATATATAATGTAAACTTGTTTGTTTTAAGGAAATATAACAGAAATTTGGTCTATTATCTCATTCAGAAATTGCTGGAATGTCTGTCTAGTGGTAGTAGCAGTTTAAACTTAATCGATGATGAATAAAGCCAATATTTTGGCTTATAGCGAGTGTTAGATTGACATTTCGCCCTTTGTTACCTGCAATTTGTCGACGTATGGGTCTTCCCCTAGGAGCAGTCTCTTATGCATACGTTGAGTGTATATAATATGTTGTAGCCAGATTCGTCAATATATACGATATTGTCCTGCGCTCCCAGATTGGTAAACCACTGTGCACACTTGCGTCGTAGTTCGAAACTTCGGGGTGTATTGCGTTCAAACGGAACATCTGCTTCTTTTCCAGCCGTCTTCATTGTTATTAGTTAACCGCCTGATATTCTTGAAACTGTTTGAACACATATAGGCGGTCTGGAAATTGTCTACAGATTTTTTCGTTAATACATTTCAATGTAGAAAATGGATTATTTGCAACATGTTGTTCAACAACATCTCTCATTTCTTGGTTTACTTGTCCTCCAATAGAGATACTATCTTCTCGACCTGAATGAATATACGCACTAATTACACAGCATGAGGTCTCTCTGTTGATACCAAGAGTATTAGATAAAATGATCTTGGATTCGGAATTGAATGCAGCTATTAATCTTCTACGATCTCTATTACACAAACGGATTCTCTACATAATTGTACTTAATATGATTAGAAAATAACACTTATTTTTTTAATAATAATAAATAAATTTTTATCATAATGAAGTTTCTTTTTGTGAATTTGAATTTATAATTGTATAAATAATTAAATAGAACTTATTATTGTACATTTGTTTAATAGAATTACCTTTTCGTGAAGATGAATTTGTTATTTTCAAAATTGTATTAAAACGAACTTACTAAATTTAAAGATGAATCTTTAAACTGTTATCAAGAATGTGAAAAACTATAGTATCATGTTATATAGTATGACTATATTAGTTATCAAAATGCTTTTACTAACAATTTTTTATTTACAATACTGCTATTTATTCAAAATATTCATAATAAATGGATTAAAGAAAAATGAATAAAGACTATCCAGGTATGTTGTATATTTTAGTCGGGATAAACAACATCCAAATATTTATAATAATCGAATGCTAAAATAAAAATAATATGAATCTAAAAAAAAATATGCTAGTGATACAATATTAGCTTCAAAACAGAGTTTTGCAATAAAGCCAAACTAATATTATAGTTAATTAATATTAAACCAATATTACAAGAATATTAATTTAAACTTTATATTTATGTATGTATCAATTAATTATTCATCAAGGAAACACTATTCATATCAATGAACATCGAAGGTTTACCCTCGTATACTGTAACAATGTATAGGACATTATTTATTTAATAATATTATACTATAAATAAATACATATATATTATACTATAAATAAATACATATACATGTATATTATAAAGAAATACATATGTACATATGTATTATATTTATAATGAAATATTTAGTATATAAAACTATCCAAGTAATGAAGTAGAATAAAAAGTAGTGATTTTGAAGAGTAAATAAATAATTAAAGAAAAATTAATTTTAAAAATAACGAACCTTGTTTGTCGAATAGCCGTCCCAAACGATCAATTTGCCATCTTGAGAGGCAGATACAAGATTTCTCGAATCTGTTGCCCAATGCATAGCATAGATCTTGGCTAAGTGACCACGAAGTGTTCTACGCGTCCTCATTTGAATTTTTCCTATTGTCTCCATGTTACCCGTTGCTTGACCTAATGTTGTGTCGGCTGCCGCTTTACGGGCTTCCTATATTAACAAAATTGATTGATTTAAAGAATAAATAATTTCGTTGTATTTAAAATTGAAAAATAATACACTATAGTACACTAATAATGTACTATATTATTATACCACATAGCTGTACAATTATTTACATTATAATATATATGTTGTATTAAAAAACCATTGTATTTATATTAAGTAAAAAGTAAATTATTGTGAATCGTTGATATTTTAGGACAAACGTAAGAAATAACTATATTTGGTATACAAAATATATTATATAACAAAATAATCACACGTGCATTTAAGGTAAACAATTCATCATTTTTCTACAATAAATGTTAAGATAATATTTTATACTGATCATAATATGAAATAGTATTTAACAATCTCTAATATTCCTTGATATAAACAACACTGTTTATATATAACGTTTCTATTGTTTTATGAAGAGTACAGGTTGCTTATAATTGTTGTTGGAAAAACAATCTGTAATTATTAAAATTTACTATTGTGGCTCATAATTTAATTAAATACTATTTAAAGTATAAATCTTAAATATAAATTTTTTTCAAAAACAAGTTTTATTAAACGAACAGTTTTAATTGGCACAAAATATATTTGATAATAAAAATCGTATGCGAATTTGAAGATACCTTTGAATACAAAATTGTCAGTGGAAAAGTAAATAAAAAATTTCCGTAATACTAATGATATCAATGAAATTAATTTATATGGAGAAATCTAATATTAGTATTAAGGTGAGTTACTTATAAATATGCATACTTAACACACGTAATAGAAATCCAATTTATAATTTGGTTAGTTTAAAAAATTCAAGCATTTCATAAATATACAAACTAATCATGTTTATCAATAAAAAAGCATCAAAAAGCATCATGTTTATCAATAATTAAAATCGGAATTTACCTAGAATAAAATCATAAAAAGGGAACTTTAAAGTATAGTACTTAGCGTTAAATTTAATAAAAAATAGTTATATAATATATATATATAAAATTAAAGAAAAATACTTACCCTAATTTGATTTTTGAGCTGTTCGCTCTCCTGCCGAAGTTGATCAAGCTCACTCATTTTGAAATCTAAAGATAAATGAAACGGACCGTAATGAAAAAATAAAATTAATAACCGCTACAATTGTCACGAGTCTAGCTCGTTACAATTGCGCACACCACAAAAACGAGGAAGACAATTCGATGGCACTTATAGTTGAAAAAATATTATTTTACAGTAGTAACTGGACAAAAGTACTTCAAATAATCTGTAGAAATATGAATTAAGCAGTTCGAAGAGTTTTCTAAAAACCGGGAAGCAGCATAATATATGACAAAACAGGAAATACACGATGCACAAGCTACCCAACCGATAACTAAACTAAGAGTTAAACTATTGCGCTAGGAAACAAGGAAGAGCTAGCAGACACGACGAGAGCAAGTGAGTCAAAAGGAGAGAAATTGAGTCTGGATATCGACCCCGTTTGTTATTCTTCTTTTGGATGCTAATGCTTTTCTAGAAAGGCAATAGTAAAAATGACTGAGACAATACATATAATTTTGCAAGTAACCAAAGCAAATGAGGAATATTTCTTAATAAAATTAGTGGGATAATTTTTATAGTTCTGGAATAAATATAATTGTAGATTAATACTAAATTTACAATCGGGATTAAATTCGTAAAATGTAGGCTTATTGAAAAATAAAATGTGTTCGAAAATTCGGATTTTCTACATATTCTACTTCAAGTTAAATAATGTTATGTTTATGTATAATTAAACTATGGCAATGTAATGAAAAATATTTTTAAATATCCTAAATATATATTGGAAATGGCTATTATGCAATCTGATTTCGTGGAAATAACTGGATTGTGCACATATAACTGGCAAATTTGAAATAATCTTGTGATAAATCGAGACTTATAAACGCAAATTCTGCGATGATTAGTAACTGTTGTTTTACAGTTTGAAAGTCAATAGATTATTAATAGTCTAGTGTATTCATCGTTCAAATTTGGAAAGGCTTTTATCCTTGTCATTTAGCTATTCAATTGATTTTTGTAATGAATTACATAATGAGATACATTAAAACGTATTTTAACATCATTGAATACCACAATTTATGTTCTACTATTTGTTTAGGATATTTAAAATCATGTGTGCACATATAAAATATTGCTTTTAGAAAATCTTCTGTATATTTTTACGTCTCAACATTAATTAATTTTTCAAAGTGATGCGTGAAAACTTTTGAAATGAGGTTAAAAAATCATCATGCAGTATATACTAATATAGTATTAATAAATATTAAACAAAATAAAAGAATCATCAATATCGGGAATCAACTTTGTTATAAAGAGATGTATGATTACAGTTTGTTAGAAGGTACATTCATCAAAGAAAATGTTGTGGGTAAGAATCCTAGTGATAAAAATCTGGCTACATACTCAAATGGTGTAGATATAAAAATCTGAAAATTATACTCAATTACTGACACTGTAAAGTACATTGATTAATTAATAATGATTTTTTTTTACAATTTTATCTAAATTGAAAATTCATACTTCTAAGCTACCAACTCCATTGTGGTATTTCAAATAGAGAGTACCCTACCTCAAGAACCAATCTACCTAGCAGGTTATCATGTTTTGGACAAGCAAAATTATTTTTAAATCATGGAATAAGCCAGGAGTCAAATATGAGTTGCCAGCTTGGTAGTCAGACATGATAACCACTGTACTATTTCAGCTCTTGACATATACATAAATCAATTGACAATCATAAATTAATTAAATATCAATTTGTATTTGTAGGTTTTTTAAAGCAACATAAAAACAGCAGTACTTTTAAATTAAAATAATACTCATTTTAATATAAGTTACCACAAAACTATAAATATTCTTTAATAACATTTTATAAACACATGTCTTAGACTATCAAGTATCTATAAATGATATTTACAAGTATATAACTTTATAAGTAAGAGTATGATATGTAATGCATATTAACACATATTAAGATATTCCGCAGTTACAAAACAAGTTCAAATATTTTTAATTAATAGAAAATATTATTTCCATTGGAATATTATTTCAGCCTTGGAATAAAATGTTACCATTACAGCTATGCTGGAAAAAAGGTTTCTGAAAAATTGTTACCAAATTTACTTTTGATGACTAAATATATCAAGCATTTTAAATTGAAATCAATTATCTTTCAAATTTGATAACTGTGCATACTGTTGAGGAATAAGTAGAAAATGACTGGCTTTCAAATTTGCCAACTTTACTTTATTATAAAAACTTTTACTTTATTGAAAAATAATAATATAAAACATTTTAACTATGAAATATGTTTTCATATTCACAAACCTTAATATATGAATAAAAACAAATAAACCTATCAAGCATTTTAATATATTAAAAAACTTTCAAACTTGTCAACAATCAATGGTAAATTGATTTATTTTACATTTTTCCCAACAGCATGTATGATTTGCAAATTAAATTTTGGCCATAGTAAACTGTATTAATATTCTATTCATAAACGACTATTCATAAGTTTTTAATTTCAGCATGTTGTCAAAGAATTCTAAAAATATATGGGTGCAATTTGGAAAAACATGCTAAACAATTAGCCTTTTTAGGAAAAGAAGTGTTTTTAACGAAATTCTCAAATTGGCTTAAAAATTTGAACCTATTACTGAGTTTTAAACCTTACCATACCAGGCCTATTTTTGTTATGTAGAATACCGAGCCTGGCCAAAAATGTCCAGTGTCAAATTTTATTGGAACATGGAAGTAACATAAAATAGAAGACTTTTACAGTTTTCAAATGTGTTTTAGACACAATTTGGGCACCTTGGAGACCAATGGTCCTTGCAAACATGTGCTCCGCAGGTGTCGTATGTTTGGCTGGTTCATCTCCAGTTCTGGCAGAAGCCACACCTCCCACGGATATTATCATCGCAGCAGCATGTATGAGCTCAATATTGACGAAACCATGACCTACTGCTAGGTCCTTCAGCTCCTGTGAGATCCCATTGAAGTTGGTGACTTTCCAGTGTTTCATTCTGGAATCCAGGGTCGGTTTGATGAGTTTGAAGCCAAGATCCTCGATGGTTTTCCTGCAAAACAATTTCACATTTCCATCTAGAGGGTTTCTCATCTTCAGAAGGATCACACTGTTTGTTACAATCAGGTCCAATAGGTAGTACAATACATTTATGGTCCACTTCTGGGTTTTACAAAGGATGATCAATTTCTAAACTTTCTGGTCAAAAGAATCAACAATGCCTTTGGAGCTGTTTTAACATGTGATGATGTCTGGTTTCTTGGTCTGTGTGTCTGCCACAGTGGCTGCATTATGCTGAGTAGTATCACCGCTTTGTATTTCTTTGGGACATACAAAACCATTGTCTTTGGACCATCAAAGATAAACTTGCTCGAGAACTTAGCTCGATCCTTGTGCAGCAGCAACTGCTCTGGTATCTCAGCCTTGTTTTTGCGGAGAGTTCCAACAATTGTGTTGTAAGCCCATCTTTCCATAGCTTGTCTACAAGTGAGATAGTGGTGAAGTAATTGTCACACGTAATTCCGCATCCAGTTTTGACAAATGGACTCACCAGTTTTAATACAACATTTTGTATAGATAGAACTAGGTAACTTAGAACTTTATAACATAATTTTTGCTCAGTGCACCGTCTATTGTATATATTGTCTATGGTGTCAGTCTACCTACCTAGTACATATGCTATTTATGGGTAGCTAAGATTTTTAATGTGTATTGCGGACAATACCAATCAATTTATTATGTAATAAGAGTGGTATATACCACATTGTAACTTTTTACTACAACTATTTTTGCTACATGGAATACCAAGCCTGGCCAAAAATGTCCACTCCCAAAAAGAAAACTCTTCTGACAAAAAACTATGTATTGCAAAAAAACAAAACCAAGACTGGTGGAAACTACATTATAAAATCTTTAAACATGGAGCAGCACAATATCTGAAATGGAATAGAAAAAAGCTATTGCATTTTCCAACAAGTGGACAAAAATGTCCAGGCTTGGTATGGTAAGGGTTAATAACACTATGGTTAACACAATAATGTGATAATGAAATATAGCATTTTCTGGTAGTATTCATGTGATAATTTTTGAATTTCGCTTTTAGGGTGACCCCAATTACCCAGCATATCAGGTTCAGATGAAAATTTGAAATCTTTTTTTCTATATTAGTCAGGATTTCACATTATTAATCTGTTTTTCATTTGAAAATTGACAAACAAAAAAGGAATAAAAATGTAGTTTATAATTTTATGAAATGTCTTTAATAGATAATTACATAAGAGTTATTTAAATAGACTCAGAAATGGTTAAGAAATATATTTTTTTATAGAATTTTATAATCATATTAATTAAAATGCATTTCAGTTAGGTGTAATAGTCTCACGTATAAAAATAAATAAAAATAAATTTAATTATGTTCTTTACAATGGTACATATAAATTATTGTATAATGGAAAAATAGTATTTTATCTATTATTTTTGAAAAACAAATTTACTTTGTTTGTCTTAAAATCCATGAGATGATGATGTACAGTATTGTATTCAATAATAATATTTTGTGCTGTAATAGCTATTACATTGTATATCTGACTTACTCAGTTTTATTTATTCTGGACCATATATATGCTGCACTTTTACTATCAATTTATGAATTGACTTTTTTAATTTATAAATGATTTTTAAAGTTTTGCAGATTTCAGGATGAATATAGTAATCAAAGCTAAAGTTTAGAAAAAGAATATTCATTTAATTTTGGGCTCAGAATAGTATAATTGTTTTATGGTATGTTTCATGTTATAGATGTGTGTTCCTATATTTATTGTTGAATCTTATGATAGTCTGATAAAAATAAGCTGATATCCCAAAAAAATTACAGAGTTGCAAAAATGCACCCAATAAAAAGATAACATTGCCATGTATATTGAGAATATGTTAAGAACAACTAATTTATATTTTTAATAATTTAATATATATTAATATTACCTATATAATATAGTTATGGCAAATTATGGAAAACAGATGATTTTTTTAAACTTTATAAAATATATAATTTTATTGTAGTTTTCAGCATATTTACAAAGCTATTACTATTAGTCGACACCCTACTATTCGTAAATACTTGCTATTTAATAGAATACCTTTTCATTAAATTTGTTATCTTCATATTTGACCTCTATTTCAATAACTTACCCCTAAGAAATTATCTGTATCAAAAAAGGTCCAAGATCTGTTGAAAAACATTAATGGTATTTATGAGAGTTGTTTGTATCTTAGCATGTTAATACTAATAAGCTGAACAAAAATCTAGAAATGTTCTTGGAAAAGTGATTCAATGACTATATAAAGCAAAAATTAACTTTCTTTCATACTAATTTCTTTTTCTCAATGAAATAGGTCAGAACACTTTTTTGATTACTATTAGTAAAATTAAAAAATATCAATATCAATAACAATATTAAATAAGTTATAATATATATATATATATACTAATCTATAATAGAATCAGGGTCAACTTATTTAAAAAATATTGGTAAATTTTTGAAAAATGTAAAGAGTGAGTAATAAATATTAATATAAAAATAGTAATTTAAGTTTAATAAGAAACAAATAAAGTGGAATATAAACAATAATAAATTTACCTAAAGATATAGTAATTTATAGCATAAAGAGTCAATACTAAAATAATATTATACTAAAAATAAAACATTGATAGTAAAAGTAATAAACAATAAATAAAAAGTTCAAATAATTTAATTTAAGTATAGTATAGATAAGGTAAAATTACATTAGATAATAAACATCAAATATATATAGAATATCACTCATTTATGAGTTGACTTATTAACAAACATTGAAGCCATATTATTAGAGCATGGCATGGTATATTTATAAATATAATTTTAGGTTAAAATTTTAAAATGGGGTATACTATTGCAATTGGATAACTAGTTAGATTATGATCTGATTAAAAATGTATACCTTACTCTTAGTCCTTCAGTTTGTACTTATAGCTTAGTCAAAATATGTATATTCAGTAGCATTATATTTGATTTTGGAATATGATTTATATTAATATTTTGAAGTGACTATTGGTATGTAGGTGTCCTTAACATTGAACATTATTAGTACATACAGATTTTCAAGGTCTCCTTTTTTATGTTAGGGGTTAGATCACTTCTAATTGGTTCATTATACGTTTCCATGTAAAAACACAGTTGATTTCTTTTCAAATCAAAATAAATGTATGTCTTCTTTATCATAAGTATTCCTGTTTTGATAAAACTTTTTTTTATCTAACATTCCCTTTAGTGCCATGTGATGTTTAGTGATCCATAAGCATGATTATTTAATTAATATCATAATTAATAATAGGAATATATTAATAAAAATTATTCTATTAAAATTTAGTTAATAAATAGCAATTATTACGGTAATAAATTAATATTATTAACTTATTAATTTTAAAATATTACATTTTAAAATTATAATCACTGTCCCTTATTTTACTAGCTTTAATTATCCTACAGCTCTAACCTGAATCAGAGCCCCTTTTTCTTCTTATGACTTTTTGGTTAATTAATTTATTAAATGTACAATGTTTATAATTTTATCAAATTAAAATAAAACCACTGCGCTACAAAATTTTATCCAATATTTCATACACCTTTTTAGATCAGTTAAATAGCCTGGCTAATGTCATAGTAGAAGTAAAAGCAATTACTTAAGTAAAAATAATTATATTATTTGCTTAATACCTAATCATAATAAATAATTTGTGCACAACATCATACCAATACCATAATTGTTGTGTATTTAAAAGTAAAAACTATTTTCATATTACACTATGTCTATATATACTAATAATATTTAAACTCAAACTCAAAGGTGAGGACACAACATAGTGCCCATGCATCTGACCAAGTTATTTTCCAGAAATTATATTAAATTTACTGACCACATTTCACATAAAAATCCAGTTGTAAAATATACAGATTTTATTGTATATATTATAACTACATATATAGAGTGCTGAATGGAATGTACAGTGTAGATATAAAATACATAATTTCCGTGATAGACTGTGATTATAAAAAATTGAATTTAAATAAGTATACAACGTGTATGTACTAAATGGATGATCCCCAACAGTACCTTATATATAAAATAATTACATTAACAGATGTACAAAATAGGCGAAGTACACACTGAGTGTCCAGTGTTGAATGTGGCGAAATCAGACTATCCAACTTCAGAAGACTAGATCTTG
>JAYRBW010068984.1:0-27360 GCA_036023295.1 Invenusta paracnida | reverse complement strand
CGACGCTATGGCTGAGATGGTTTAAACCAACTTTAAACCAAACCAAGCTAAGCGAGACATTGAAATGGCCTAATGTAACATAATATTATCTTCGCGAAATTTAAACACACAGTAGCAAAACATAATATATAATTTGCTGTTTTTCGGTATCTTTATGCTTTAATTGCAAAACAGCATAATCACCATAGTTACGCAGGTGAAACTGTATTTCATGTAGTTAATTGAGTGAATTTTTATATACAAAAGACCAAATTAACTTAACACAGCCAATAAAAATATATATTAAATATATTTTTGCACAATTTTTTAAAAATCGTTAGTAATATCTGAAACCTAGTTAATGATTTCACAATGAATCTAGCTGGAAGGCTAGCAACTTAATTATTTTAATTGAACAATATCAATTAAATGCTGCATATTTTGTATGTACATATAATATGTACACCAGCATTCAATGTGCCTGTAACCATTGACAATACTTGAATGCATTATTTATATTAAAACAAGTTTAAGGGAGATTGTGAGCAAAATAATGGTAACTTTCTGTTTTTCTAGATAATAGTGAGTGTTTAAACTTCGATTATTTTGGTAAGTGAAACATTTATAAATGATCTTATTCAGTAGAAATTCTAATTGAGTAGTTATAAGAGTTCTTAAATTGTCTATTCAAATGTACAAGTGTTTCCTCGAAAAACTTTAAATCATTGTACATCATTTATATCATTAAATCATCTCGTTTTCTAGGTGCAATTTATACTTAGCATGAAGATTATTTGAATAATTATTGACATGTTACAAAATACATATCGAAAAAGGGCGAATTGAGAAAATGCCGAGCATGATATTGCGTTGAGCTATAAATAATTGAAATTTCTAGATCCCAATAGGATACAGGGACAACTGAAATAAAGTATCTAGGCAACAAGGTAATTGTGATTGTTTAATTATTAACTAAGGATTATTTTCACTGTAAGATAGAGTCAAACGTGAAATTCGTTAAAATAGTGAATTTATTTAAAACCATCAAATTATTTAAAACATTTGCTTTAAAAGAACTACATATAGAGGACTGACTGACCAGTTGATGTTGTGACTCCTCGCGTCCTCCACTCGAGTATCGCGTCCTTCGTCCCCCTCCCGAGTGGTGGTGATTCCCAGGGCCGCGGTGTAGATGATGTTGTTGCTGCTCCGGTGGACTCCCGCCGGTGGTGTAAGCAGCGGTGGTGGCGGGCGTGTTGGAGAGTTGGCGGGTCACGGGGCCGGAGAAAGTAGCCCTCTCAGCCCGGTAGCGGAAGTCCAGTCCTGGTAGAGAGGAAGCGGCGAATCGGCCGAACTCAAAGAGGGCCTGAACACGAATCAGGGTCTTCGGGGGAGAGGATCATATTACGTTAATATATGTTTACACTTTGTAACAAAAGTGACGACTACACAGTTAACTATGGAAATAAAACAACTCACAATTAGGAAAATAACAAAGTTAATTCATATAAGGAAAGAAAACTATAATAATTAATTAGTTTGAATGTAATAATAGTTTCACTTTTTTCTGTTTATAGATTTGAAACATTAGTCGGATGATATATTATACAAATATAACCAAATAATATAAACACGCCGAATAGTATTTTTTATGTGTTACAAAAAGTGACATTTTTATTTTTAGACTAAATTATTCCATTATTCGGACTTCTATGTTGATGCATTAAAATCAATTCAGTATTTAGTAGTTAATTCGAGTAATTATAGGCTTGTTGTTTTTATATTCCTATGATACAGGTGCACGATTACACGTGCAAATCGACATATCTGTCGAAATGCTTAACACGAATATTAAGCTTCAATACAGCAATGCTTTGCAGCTCCAAAATATTATGTAGTATATTTTAAAATATATCTTGTATATATTTCACTAACATGAATATTTTTAATTATCTCTCTAAAGAGCTAAGCATGAAAAAAAAAATTAATTTAAAAACAAAAATTATAACAATTTTATTATTTTTATTTTACTACTTTTCTTATTAAGTATTCTTATTAAGTATTCTTATTTTATATTTTGTATTTATTATTAATGGCATATATACATTTTATATTTTAGAGAAATAATATCTCTTTATGAAATGTATATTGCTTTTATGTTTAACAGATATCAACTTAACAGACGGGAACACTTCTAGATTATATTTATAGAAAACAATTATGTATACTTGTTTTCTATAACACTAATTTAATATGTGAACACATGCAGTTAACTCTATCAGTAACGAGATTTTTTGCGCTATATATTATGGGGTTGGAGGAAGCTGATTAGACACCTTTCCTATAATTTAGAATTTTCTAGTAGAGTAGAGTAGAGTTTTGAAACTCCGCATGTAGTTACACCAAAATGATATTTTCTAACATATTTCATTGAATATTATGTTCAAATATTTGTTAACGATAAAACAAGGAAAATAATGTTGTGTTATGTTATGTTTTAAACAATAAAAACAATAAAATTATGTTTTGTTTTGTTTACTGCAAGAAAACCTTTTATTGTACATCATTTTATTGTATAATTAATTTAGTATCCAAATCTGAATTTCTTCGATTTCGACAAAGATATGTCTGTTTTTATAAAAATGTCTGTTTTATTCACTAGACAAAAATTGTCATCTAGTCCCATTGAGTGAACAATAGCAATGCAAAATAGTAAAATTTTGTTTTAGAAAAAGTCCCAGAATCTGATATTGCTTAATGTGTTCATTCCAAAATCACCGAATAATGCGAGAGAAGGGTTTTTACCTCTCCGATATTGATAAAGGGTTAAATGAAGAAAATATAAGGCACGGAACGCAAATAATACAACAATATAATACAGAAGATATTGAATTAATTAAAAATATTTAAAACTTATATAAATACACAATAAATTATAAGTAATGGTAAATATGTTTTAAAGGATAGGTGATGGATACGAGTTGGACACTTAGAAAGATACGTAATGACATGCTGTTGTTATGTCTAAATAATTAACATATATACCAATTTAAACACATACGTATTTTATAAGTATAATGAAACTAAAAGAATTGAAATTAATTCATTCTAATCATCTGTGAATATATTTAGATAAACATTTTATTATGATGGGATAAGTCGGGATAGGATGCATTTTTATACTTTTGTAAAACGTCATATCTCTAATGTATTGAACACTTTAGTTAAAATATGCCATTATTTCAATATATTAAAGTCCAAGCTAACACAAACAATACTTCACTGTAAATTGTATTAAGTAACTTTTAAAGTAATCTATAGAAAAATACTAAAGTATTAGTATGTACAACGGATAAATTATAAAAGTATAAATAGTAAATAAAATCCAAAGTTTGAAGAATGATAACCTTTGCATATTTTGATTTGTTGGCCATACCCCAATTTATTAATAATAATAAAAATATGCGTTCACACTGTAAAAGGTTATATGTATAAGATAGAAGTCAACAAGTCTACCTTATTATATGGTTATATGTATATGTTGTGGTATATAGGCATGTATACTGCTGTATCACTAGCTTATTTAAAAAATTTACAGTGACGAAGATAAGCGAAACGACTGCAGCTCTCTATCAATATATACCTTATTACAGCGTGAACGTAACTCTTTTATATTATTATTTCTTTTGTGTTATTTGATATTTTATTAAATATAAAATAAAAAATTGAGCGCATTTGTGTATTAAATGGTATAACATTACATTTCAATGTCATAGGATATAATTAAAAAAATGGTAACATATTTAATAAGATTATTTTAATTTATTTTTAGTAGCAAATGCTATATTTCATAAACAGAATATTATGTTTTACCTCACATCGACAAGGCTTCTACAGAATATTCTTTTCATATTAATTAGAATTACAGGTCGGACTTATTTTAATTATATTAATATCAAAATATGGTGAAAAAGCTGTGTTGCCAAAATACATGTATCTTCCTGACTCAAGTTCAGGAGTCTTAACTTCCTCAATTAATAATATAATTATATAATATTTGCTATGTTCTAGAAACAGAGGTTTCCTTGAATGCAAATATGTCATATTACGCCAAGCGACAATAAGAAATTAAGAAGAAATAAAACAATTAGTAAACAAAATGAAGTTAAGAAATGTTTAAGAAACATATAAATATAATTAATGTAAAATATATAGCTGAGGAGGTGAAAAGCGAAAAGGGGCAATTCATTATAATATTCTATGGAGTGAAAAGTGTGTTTAAAGTACTCTTAAAATATAAATAAAGTGCGAAATAAATGCATATTACTAAAATTAGTAACAAAATGCACATAAAATAAGAAAATGCTAATATTATTTCATATAATTACGTATGTGCTGAAAATTATGTAATATTTAGAAATGTGTCCGGTTTTTGTTATACTAACTATAACGAGCCGAATTGATAAACTTCTAATCGACAACTTTTAGAGATGAAATAAACAATTCATGTTAACATAACCAAAATCATGAAATTGCATCGTTATGTTCAGTTATTCATAAATTAATTATTGTCTGAAATAACAGACTTTAATTATTATAACTTACAAAGGCACAATTTTGACAACATAAACAATCGAGTAAATATAACGACTGGATTGTCATTTTTATCACAAATAGTTACTATATATTAACATCGAAATTTCAAATAATGCCTAGCCATTGTTGTAGTACTAAATCGTGAAGTGATTTCACAGTTCGGTTTATTTGCTTATGGATGAAAACGCTCTAGTAGCCGCAGGCGCAATTCGTATAAAGGGACTCTTCTGACAATTACACTTTCGAGAGTTGTTCACTGAAACTAATATAACTAACAAGTAATTATGTAATGATATTCTAACATCAGTAAATAAATCGCATGTGTTGATATAACTGTATAGATGTTTTCATTCATTATTAATTTAAACTGGTTCACCTACTAATAACAAATTTAAATAATTAGCTATATAATGATGTCATCTCATAAACAAAAAATTCTAATTATCGAATTATGTTACTAGTAGGCAATTCCATTTTAATGTGCATATTTTCATGTTCACAAATACGGTTTGTGAATAAGCAGTCATTTGAAAAGTTTGCTTTTATTTCCCAATAACTGTTTTATTCTAGCTTCGCCCACACACTATTTTTATAAAACATACTTTTAAAGTAATGCAATGTAAGTATACTTTATGTATCAACTTAAAACAATGAATGAATGAAAAATATGATAACCATATATTTGTTTGTACTTAATGGTAATTAAAAGTATGTATTATATTTATCATGTAATTAATCAGGGTGTCGAGCAGTTTCTAACAAATTGTTTGCATGACTTTTGCAGGACTCATGGGCAATTTAGCAGGATATTATTTTCAAAAAATAGGCAGGTAGTGAAAATAAAATATAATACAACTTAGAGGTTAACATATAAAAAAGAGATTGACATATATTAAACAGGTAAATTAAAAATAGGGTGGTCAAAATCTAACAGGAGAACACAGATCTGTGTTCTGTCCCTGCAGTCATAGTGACTGTGCTTAGCAAAAAAATTGTTTTATCGCAGTTTTGTATGACTTTTAAAGGTTTTGCAAGTCCACTCCGTTAATATAGGTCATATTCATATTGCAGCAACAAAATTTAAAATCTAAAAGTAGACATAACTAAAACTCATATCAGCCTAAATATGTATAGATATGCATTAGATATATAATTTTAATCTTTTTATAAAATATAAAATTAATACAAAATATTAATGATTTCAAAAATACAATATAACATATTGTGCACGTCACAAATTAGAACTTACAAAAAAAGTAGGCAAAAAACGGTTATTTCATTTCAACTTTATACTTTCATATTTTGATAAAAACTATATTTATGTTTAATGATTTCATGTTAGTAAACGTTTTAAGTCTATTTTAAATAAAAACGTTTAAAAAAACTATTTTTTGGACGAGTTTTATCTTTAAGCTAAGTCGAAAAATTTATTCTGGTAAATTAAAAAGAACCCTCATTTTTATGAGTAGGTCTTCCAGCATCCGCCTTCATTTATTTTATGGTCTTGGCTATTGTGAAATATGAACGTATTTTCTTTTTTTCTCATAAGGGTAGTGTAAATCGATAGCTTTTTAAGTTTATTCCAATATTGGAAGATGAGAGCATTTACGCAGGATGCTCATTTTCAACAGGACGGGGCATTGTAAGATACCGGTTTTTCAGAAAAATGGGTTCGAAATATGAACCAGTCCCCTATCCACCAAAAGTTCAGATCTTAATTTACGCGACACTAGTTTATGGGGAATCCCAAAGCATAGTAATAAAGGAGAAACCCAGAGCTGAACAGCATTTTAAAGACGTTATAAGTTGCACATTGAATAATTTTTAATCTTACACATTGGGACATTCATAAATGCTGTTTATAAACATTTCAGATGATTCAAAGATGTACGATGGAGTAGATACTTTCGATGGTGAAAGAGAGAACATGAACTCTGAATCAACTCGTATGATGAATGTGAGTACATTAACTCTGATTACATTAATTTATGTTTTTACAAAAAAATAAAATATTCATCTAAACTGTACTTTATGCAATACTGTATATTATATACAACATATAAACAATATAAGCTTAGATAAATTAGTAGCTCGATGTGCCAATTCTATAAAAAATGGTAATGTAAGTTCAACTAGGAAAATGTTAAGAAGGATATACATTCCTGAAAGAATATTCTTAAATTTGATCAATATTTGATCAAAATCGATAGGTACTTTCTGGGCAAGTGATTCAATCTGTACGATGATGCCTACCATCCATCGTGACATTATATTTATATAATAAATTGCCAGTTATATGTTGGATAGAATTTTTTATATGTATAATATAATATGTTATGAAGCAGTCGTGTTAGTGATAACACGAGATTATATAATATATCGACTGTGTATAATAATCCAATTTTTATCACGTCATGAACACATTATTGTACATATTTGATACCAAATACTAACACAGAAATAATATAGTAGAGTTTGTTAGCTGCATTCGAAAACTTTTTTAGTTTATAATCTAACACAACATAAGTAACTAAAAGCAGTAAACTCATTCGATCTAATTTTAAACATACAATTATATAATGAAAATCTATACGAGTCATAACACTGAGTTAAACAATGAGAAAATTAGAACTTGAAAAACACTAAAGTATTGTTAATATTACAATTTGTATTATTAATATGAATACATAAAAAAAAGTGTATATAAATGTCTACAATTCACTAAGATATGCATGGGATCATATAATCAAAATGTAAGATAAATATATTAATTAAAAAAATATAAAGATGTATGCTTAAAAACAATTTTTCTATTAACCTTGATAAATATTATTATTTCCTTTAGCTGGAAAGTTTAAGAGTCTGTTTAAAATAATGTTATAATGATGTTTTATATACACCTAAATACTCGCCAATAAATAGTGTAGTAAATCATAACGTTTTAAATATTTTAATTGGCGAGTTGAAACTAAAAGTACAGCTACCTTACTCGAACAATCATAGTAAAAGCGCAAATTAAAATTAATTGACAAAACTGCATAACGATTAAGATAGAAATGCCTAGAAATTTCAAGAAAATCTAAATTTTTGAAAAAAGGTGAACTATTTTGCATATTTCAAACACGAATGTCTAATTTTGTATTTGATTTATGAATAATTAAACATATTACAAAAACAATGAAATAATGATTGTTTTTAAAAATAAAAACTAGTCTGAAACTGACAGTAGCAGATATATAATTGTTTATACAATTATTTACTAACATTTAGGTCATGTATAAATCAATTTTGTTAAATAATAAAAAATATAATTTGTACTAGTTTTAAGGCAAAATTCATATAATATCGTTATGGTTGCATTGTTATTATTATTAATGGCTTGTTTTTGTATCTAGGATGGGTCATTTCATGATTGTAACCGATATCGAATGTCATTTATTGATTGACTGATTTTTTTTCAAGCAATATAGAAAGTTAGTAGTATGAGAAGAAGAAACAAGGTATATTAGGGGACCTCACCTCACCCATACCAATCATTTACGAATTTACGGAACTTTAAACAAATTAGAAAAATTAATACGACATTTAATCAATTAATTTTTTTAAAGTACTATGTAATTCAAAAATTGCCAAAGTATATGTTTGTACGAGACATTGTATAATTTAGATGTTTAGGGAGCGCACAAAACCCTTGCAAAATCCAATTCGATGTCAAAATTTGAGAGGGATTGGACTTCCTATCTGCGCCATATGCATTTGAAAGGTTTTCCATGATGTATACAAACTTAAATTCTCGCATAATTTTAATTTTGATCTCAGTTTTCTGTTTTAATTTAAAATTTCATAAACTCTGAAATTATTATAGATTCTTTAAACTCTCTCTTCTTTTGTCACTGGCTATTGTATCCAATAATTAGCCAATGATAATACAAGTTAAAATATTGATTTTCTGGTAATTGTTTAAATGTATGGGTGGAGGTGCGACAAAAAGGGGGGGGGCAGGAGTGAGGATCATATGACGTGCCAGTCTTCTTTCTTTTACTTCTCCAGTAACGAGAAATATATGTTTTATTTTCAGCATATAATATTAAGTATTAATGCAAGCAAGTCACCAAACATGAGACGCAGAAATATAGTTTTAATAATATGTATCTATGAAGTTGCGTTGTTTGACCAGTAATTTGCTTGTTTTTTCCTAATATCAGAAATAATATTATTTTTAATAAAAAACAAAACAATTAAGATTAAGATTAAAAAGAAAACAAATAAATGGAAGAATAACTTCAAAATAATATAATTGGCGCAGAAAACGTTTGGTGAAAGGTCAAGTATTAATCATTAGAAAAAACAGGGACAGATGCCTTAATTAGATGTCTTAATGAACCTAAGTAATAGAATATTATTTTAAGAACAAATTTGCAAAATTATTATAATTATTAAATTCATTATATTGCAATTAAAAATATCAGCATTATGATAGGAAACATTGGATATTCCTGTTAAGCTCAAATAAATGTATCACTTTAACTAACATGGCCGACATAAGTTGAAGTAAGTAGCAGCGAAGCACTATACGCACTATGTGTGTGGTATAAGCTAACTGTATACTAGGCATATATAGCCTGTATGTAGGCATATTCTGGTTTAAAGGGTTGAACTAAAAACCTTACAAATAACCGGGGATCTCTTGCGCAAAACATTTCAGAGATGAGTGATTACCACTAAATTAAAGATTGATGAGTGATTATTTATCGGCTTTCACAAAACATAACATAATGACTGAAATTAGAAAAAAATTGAAAATCAACTGAAGATGGGCTAACTGACAAAGTGTGTCGCCTACTGGTTTTTATATTAGCGATAGATACATAAATTTGCTTTTAAATAGTTTTGTTGTCTTCTTTTACTTATCAAAATTTACATTAAGCTAGCTGCACGTTTATTCATTGTTCATATAATACTCAGTAGAATTATGTATTCACTGCGGCCATGATTAATAATTATTAACTAAAGTGAATTATGTGTCTTGCGTTAGAGTAATTTGTAATCTCGCTATATTTGCAACTATCAGAATGTAACAGTCAGAATGCAACAATTTGGCAAACATATGCCACAAGGTAAATTTTCATTTGTGACATTTTTCATTTAAAACGCAATTAAAAATTATTTTCTTTATTACCATTTTTGAAGTAGTGTACAATCAAAAAATATTTTTGAAAAAATCATACCCATTTTTGCAATGCAATAAGATTTCAAAACTATATATAGCTTAATTGAATTGAATAAAAGTTAATTAAATTAATTTCTAAAGATTAATTAAATATGTAGTATTTGTGGCGAAGAAACATCGATACGTAAATATAAACCCAATTATTTTAATATACTTATGACATGCACAATCTTTTATCCGATTATAAATTATGAAAAATATTTTTTTTATCATTTACTAATTAAACTTGAGATTGTATACATTAATTTACAAAGACAACTCCAATAAAGCAATGATCATTACAAGCATAGAGTAATAACACCAATAAACTTACCGCATTTGAATGTATACATCTATCAAATTTTACATACAAGGTAATTCGACCATGTAGATTTCGAATTAAATTTTAAAATGCTTTAAAAAATTGCCTCTCTGATTTAATCAAACATACTACTTTATTCCCATGAAAAGTATTGAGTAGTATATTATATAAATAAAAATCCATTTTCAATAAAATTTAAATAAGTCATTTAATCAAAACGGAAATAGTTCAAACAGTTATATTTAATAACACGTGCTATAAAGTAGTAATAATAACGTCATATAAAACCATAAATGTTTGGTCTACACTATAATAACCAAAAAATATAAGATTGTAAAGAAGGCTCACTCTTTTGATTTAAGCGGAAAATCCACCATTTTGAAATTGCACCAAATATATCAAAATGTGCGTCAGAATGTCAGCTACAATAATATGTAATTTATAGAAGTATAGCTTAAATAATAAAAAGTTTTTCGATAACAGAAAACAACTAGTTTGGCCTACATTATTTGGTATGCATAGACTATATTGTACGGGCACTTTATTTTGTATTCCTACGGCTTAAAAGTAGGCAAAACTAGTTATTTGTCACTATCGAAAAACTTTTTTATTATTCAAGCTATACTTCTATAAATTACATATTATTGTAACTCTAATTCAGGCGCACATTTTTATATTTTTACTTTTCATATCAATACTTTATATCGTGTACATTTGCCATTTTGAAATTCGATCTTTTATACTATTTTAGACGTAAATTACCATTGCATTGGTGGGAATATAAAATGGCGAACTTTGAATATTAAAACAAACATATTTACGCGTTTTTGACCGAGTGAACTCTCTTGGTATTATTACTCTATGGTTATAACAATAAAGTTGTAGGATATTATATGACTTTCTGTCACAAAATTAAGAATATAAACTAAAAAAATATGGAACATAAAGAAAACGCAGATATGTTAAAAGTTTATATAAATAACATAAGAAAATGTGAGTATATCGACTTACATCTAAGCAAACATTGAGATTATTAGATATACTTTTATAGAAATATTTTGCTATAAAAAAACAACTTTAAATAAAAAGAATTATACAGAAAAGGAATAAACGAGACCATTTTAGAAGATATCATTTTCAAAATAATTCTTTTGAAGGATTGGAAAGATGGTCGCATACATATAATTTATCTTAGTTATGGCCTGGAATACATTAAGGACTAATTACATACATATATTTAAACCCTGGTCGTTAAGTCAGCCCTCTTTGTTGCGAGGGCATATAATTTATGAGATGTCATGAAAATGGATGAAAAACTTGGCTATATCCCCCTAATGTCTGAACTGGTTGCTACTGTACATAGACTATATTAGGTCAATATCCCTCTTATATGGCGCGAGCTGCGGTGCGGGGGAAATATCTACCTACTCTCCATCTGATAGATATCATTTCGAAAGCGGTGAACAGTACACCAGCTACAAATAACTATCAAAGTTTGTGCGAGAAGTCTTCTCATAGATCGAGCAAGCGATCAATTCCTCTTTGCTCGCTCGCATACACAATTAATAGTTAAGCACACAGTTTCTGGACAAAATGAGACGACGAGGACATGATCCAGTGTAATAGTCTGAAATAACATTCAGGTTTCCATTCTCAACAGGGGAGATTTGATTAACAAGAATTTATAAGCTAGAATAAAACACAGCTGCGCATACTTCAAACCTATACCATCTATACTAAATGTACGCATATATATATATATATACTACCAAAATTCAGTAAATACAGTAATACTAGCGAGGAATCTATTTTTTACAAGAAAAAAGATATCTCACGCTCTCTTTTTTGGAAGCACATTTGTTTTCAATTTATATGCATATTAAGCATCTTTTTAATGTCTATTTGTCACGAAGGTTAACGTTATAGGAGTACAATAACACAACCCCTCAATCTTTTTTAAAGTTCGATTTTTTCTCGATGTTCACAGAGCTCGAGGTCTAATGCATTCGCAGACAAGGAGTTCAGGAATTTGATATATTTCAATAAATTTCGTAATTCTTCTAGAAAGATTAAACATTGCGAGATTTTACGCTTGCATTCTATAAATGTGGCATTGTTAAGGTATTAACTTATTGTTAACTGTAGTATATATACAAAGCAAAATATCTATTTTTGTATACTATTGTCAATGATGTTTTTGATGTGAGAAAAAATGATATTATTCAGCGAAAAAAATAATAATATGTCAATGAATATTTTATCTTGAATTTAGCAATTTAGACTTCGAAATAAAAAAATGGGTGAAAGTCAATAATAGGGATAAATTTTAATTCAGAAAGGTTATACATATACATATACACATCGTTTAAAATATTATAAACATATTTCACGATAATGCGTTTATGAAATGAGTGTATATAGCATATGTGGAATGTAAAATCTGCCAAAAAATGCCTAAGAAAAGATAATCAGTATCAATACTTACCATATTTAGAAAATTAGAATAATTTTAAAATTATAGAATTTGTAAACTTTACATGTTTAAAAAATAAATAAGCATTTTTTTTTAAATTGCAAATGAGGGAATTATTATATATTTAAAAAATGTGTATGAAAAAAGTAACTTTAATGTTAAATGCCAGAATAGCAGCTTATATCTCGTATTTTGCGCATTGTTTAAATAAGATGACATTAATATAACCATTAACAAATAAGATATTTTTCTTTGTTAATTATCGTCATATATATTATGTAGTAAGCAATTGTTTTATTCTGTAAGGCTATGATGCTATGTAGAATTAGGATTTTTTAAATTGGAATTACTTTTTATCCAATATGATGGATACCAGAACTGATCAGTATTGAGGAATAAGAATCAGTTTTTATTCAGTAAGATTAGTATCAGTATTGTTATTGAGTTTTGAAGAATTGGCATCAGATTTTTTAGTATAAGGATCACAATCAGCATTTATCCTGGGTATTTCAATTTAGCATTAGCATAAGTCTATGTGAAATTATAATCAGATTTTTACCATAACCCATTAACTGGTTATATAACTTTCAACATCCACCTTTTCTCATTAAAAATTGAATTATGAAAAAGGCAAAAATTTTATTCAAATATGTTTCAGAAACTATAGAGTTTATGAATTGAAATTTGAGGTCTGAAAGATTTTTAATTTTACTTTGATGTCTTAAATTATGGAAATAAGAGTGAGATTCTGAGTAGTTCGATTAATAATAATTAGTATACAGTGTTAATTTGACTTATTTGATTACATTTTTTAAGAATATAGATGGGGTAACTTTGATAAAATAGTTATATTATAAATACAATGATTAAAATTATCATATTCATGACATCCAGTATACATAATAAATTTAAATCTAAGATGTTATCAATATAGGTACATGTAATTACAGTATTTTTAACTACAACATTATATTTCATTCTAAATAAATATATAGTTCTAAAAATAAAAATGTGTATAGATCAAATTAATTTAAAATAAAATATTTCGAAAAGTTTGTAACACATATTCTTACTGTGTAAAAATGTCAAATTAACGATAAATCATGCGAGTATCTAAATTACGCGCTCAAAATATACAATAGTTTATGTGAGCTGTAATTATTACAATATTAATTGAACATCTTAATGTATTTCTTGGTTTATATTTATTTATGTCATTCGAAAATTAAAATTAAAATTCATTATTAAAATGTTTAATATTAATATTTTTAGGTTTTATTTATAAATAAAGCTTATAAAATTATGTCTACATAAAAGAGAAATTAAAGTTTTATTAATTTTGAAGACTACGCGTATATAAAAATGAAATAAGTTTAAGTGCATCCTTTATGTAACCTAAAACTTTATTCGTTAGATCGATATTCCATATGAATCCATTAGTTATATTATATCCATTTATTTAATTTTTATGTAGTCTTATGTGGACCGGTTTACATAAGCAGTCTACATTAGATATGATGTCCACATAAGAAGCTCAAAGCCGTACATTTGTCTACACAAGATATACGATAGGTGAACAACGCCATTATATTCAAATATTTTCAAAAAAGAAAATTTCGCACTGAATATGTTATCCGTAATGTATTCACCGATATTTCAAGAAAAAAAAACTGTTTTAGATCACAAAAAACATTTAAAACTAAATATATATTTAAAATTTACGTGATGGATTACTTTACATATGTATATTGTTTGTTTGTTAAATAGATGTCAATATACTATAGTGTGTGTATTTTAAAATATGGACAATTTTTACATGAAAAATCGTTATATTAAACTTTCCGATAATATTTTAATCTATAGTTTCTTAACAAATATTACTAAATTAAACTTTTTTAAATACAGTTATTCATAATTCTGTTTTTATTAAAAAAAAATACATTAGTATAAAGTAGAATTAAAAAAAGTACAGTTTATCATAATTCATATAATTCGTTCACTTATTATTAGACTTGGAGGAAAAAAATGCAACTTATCATAATACTATGTACTAAGTGTCTGAATTTATGTTATTATCAAAATGATTCATAAAAATGTAAATACTTATTATTCATATTTCTAATCAGTTTAGGAACCTAATTATCAAAAACTTTCCAGATATCATATTATGACGATATATTAGAACATCGGATATACAATTCGTAAAATATAGAAATTATGCATCTATAAGTAATAAAATGTTAATTAATTAATTTATAGATTATGTATATCATAAAAACAGGATTTGCGCGTTTTAAAGTAAATAAAACCAAGATTTTAACCATTTTTAAATAAAAATTAGTCACATGTAATGAAACGCTGTATAAAATTTCTATTAAGGCTAAAACATTTTGTAGCGATATTCTAAGCAAACTAATTTTTAAGAATAACCGAAAGTAAGGAGAATAAATAAAGTAACTGTTACCCACCCGACAGATGACAGACAAGCAACATATAAGGGGTACATCTAAGCAGGATAAGAAATTGCTTAATGGATACATGAAGATTGTTTCAACTTTTTATTCAAATAGAGCTATTTTGAAAGAAAGATGAAACTAAAGGGAGTACAGAATAATAAACTGTCTATTGCAAAAAATAAAATATACAAAATTACATTTTTATAAAATTATTTATGTTTGTTAGAATATATGATAGAAAATAATAATATAATTACAATAAAGCTATTTGAAATTAAAAATATATATAAGAAGCTCTTGTTGAGGTAAAATAGTTTAGTGCGAAATTTGGACTTGCGTCCTGTACAAAGAAAAATATATAATAGAAACATATTTGATTTAGAATACAATATTTTCAGAATAAAGCGAATTATAAATGATTTGGAATACTGTATGATTAGAAAAAGCGAGATACGTGGCATTAAGCAGGTGATTATGTTAATGCGCTAAAATGACATTGTAAAATTCGAATTCTAACAGAAGCAAAAGCAAACATTTTCCCTAACTATCACTCGGCGATTCCCAAACATTACCAAATCCAACATCGCTCAAGATGAACCCCGCAGAAGACGTGACGTGAACGGTGCATCTCAACAAGTGCAAAAATCAAGCACGAAAAAGAATTCAAAGAAATTCTAGCAGTCAATCAATACCTTGCCCAGCTCTTTCCGGATATAAAAAGTAAATCTCTTAGAACCATAAAAATCATGACCATAAAAGACCCTGCTATGATCCCCGTTTACTTTCAATTCCAGGTCATCAGTGTTAACGTTGAAAGTGCGTTTTCCGAGAGGCCAATTTCAATGTCCAAATACTTATATACCGTAGATCGCGTACTTTATGAATCTCCATAATCGATCTATTGAATCAAATCTCCCCCCGAAGCATGTTCCCTCAATTCATGCTGACTAAAATCAGACCTAAGTCATTCATGGAACTGCGAATATATAAATTTTCTTGCTTAGCCTGCAACTCCACAGAGAACACCTCACAAACACGAATAGTATAGCGTCTACAATAATCGTCTATCTTCTCAGACTGAATTCTTCACTTTTATCCCGAAGCCAGAGAGGGATCTGATCCAGTTTCGCTTCAAAGGAGCCATGGTCATCATCTCACACCGACCTGCTATCAATTCTAAATTAGAATGCGAAGAACATTTTCATCTTGTTTACTGAGATCGCTTTGTCTACGTTGTACTCATCTATCGCACTCTATAAGCACCCATTTTTACAACTCTTATGTAAATGTGTAAGCATATTCTCTTTAATTCATTGTTTTACATCCAGTGTTTTACATCTGTTAATTACCTAATTTTTATACTTATAGTGCCACACAAGCCTTATTAATTCCCTTATCACGTATTACTTCCTGTCCGATATATATATTTAGTTCTTTACACATTTCTAAGTACATAGTATATATGTATATCATTATTATATAATGATAAATATTTTTACACAATTATTTTTATCAATTTTAACCTATTATATTTTTATCCATATCTATATCTATATTTTATAAAATGAAAAAGGTGTAAATACAAACACTGCAAATAAATTGACGTAATATGACGTCTGTTTAGCCGTATTTTTAAATTATAAACGTAAATAGGAAACAAAGTTAAGAGTAAGACGAGGGGAATACAGACAACACAGAACTCAAATAAATAACGATAGTTTACACCAATTTGTAAGTTTTTATATACAAAATGCTTATAAATATGCTGAAATTGCGTTGGTGTCAGATAGTAGACCTAAATAGTAAGTAGCTATATAAGTAGACCTAGGTAGTGCCCTAAAATACGTTTTTTCTTAGCTAAAATTGTTGATAGAATAGAGTGAATAGGGGGTTATTTATAGAAACAAAATCCATAATATTGAGACTTTACTCTTTACTCTTTAATTCGTATCTTGCGACCATGACACAACTATGGCCAAGATCTAGAAGCCAGTTTTTTATTAATTCTGCGCCACAAATGACTCTGTGAGATCGATTCCTACGTAAAAAGTTCATAACTATATTACGTATAATACATATATGTAAATTAACTGTTTTAAATGAAATGAAATTTTGATATGAACGTAAGGAACTCTGAAAAATATCTTTTTGAAGCAAACTAATTTTAATGAGTACTGCATTTATATAAATAATCTGAGTTAAAATTAATTAAATATTCTCCAGTTGAATATCGCTTTTAAAAAAAGTTCAATATATTTGCTATCATTGTGTATATGTACACGTTTCTTGTTTTTCTGTTCATTTTATTTCATGCGTGAAATAAAGATAAAATATCGTTGAACATTGTTGGCGTTTGTAGAAAATACATTTTAGACGGTACACCCGGATTTAACAATAACATAAATGAAGCATATCTGCAAATATTTCCGTCTATATTATAGAGACATCTTCAGGTTAAATAGGTAAAATAGTAACCATTACGTATTTTACAAGCAATTACAGCAAATAGTATATTTTAAAAATATTAACTAACTACATGGTGAGAGGGAGAAAAGGAGACTAATATAACGAGTAGTACATTAATTAGGTAACGTGTAAACATTAAACAAATATAAATTAATATTTTTTACATTTATATTAATTTATATATTAAAATACACATCAATAGATTTTTATATTCACATGTTAAATATATATTTACATGAATATTTTGCATTTTTGACCACATTTCAAACTATTGCACTATTGCACGACCATGACGCAATTATGACCAAGGTCTTAAAGCCAGTTTTTTATGAATTCTGCGCCACAAATGACTGTGAAATCGATTCCTACGTACATGTAGTGGATTACAGTGTTCTACGATACTTCTACTTAATGAGTTATAAGAATATTTATAAGTTGCTTTTCTACTATAGATATTGGTTTCAAAGTCTATAATTATTTTTATGGGACCAACTCCATGGTAATCGTGATCTGTTTATTACCTTTAGGTTACTGATAAACTGGATGAAATATTTAAAGCAAGAAACTTCTTGGGTGCTTGCGAGTTGTAAAATAACCAGTAAAATTAGGTGTTCCGTGGAATATTTAACAATAGGCACAATTATCGATATAAGTTTGGAGTTTACTTTTGCTGGACCACAGTGTCCTCAATACATTTTACGACTAAGTTGCTTTCATGTAATTGATTGAGCGAGAGAAGATTCATTATAAATGATGTCTTGAACCATTAGTATCCATATAGGTTAAAGAAAATAATACACATAATTTGTCATTTCATACCATTTTTTGTATACTTATTCAAATGTGGAAATTTGTATTAATAGTTGAAATAAGTCGATACGCATGGCTTTTGTGCAGTTTAAATTAATTTATTGAATTAACACATGCAATTAAAAAATAAGTAAGCAACTGTGCATCTCCATGTTTATGCATTTGATGCCTTAATTTCATCTAAACAATTAATACGTTATTTTGCATATTTACATTTTATAATGAAATAATTATTTCAAAATTGATTGCTATTATGACTACTAAAAGATCTCCATGGCCCAGTGCATGACACTCACCCGTGTCCCCCTTGTCTTGATTGTTCCCATTGACCAGCGGCACATGATGAGCGGGACTTGCTGGCACTACTACAGGTGGAGGTGGCGGTGGTACGGGTACTGTTACCGTCACATCTGCCGCCGCCGCTGCGGCTGCCAGCTGGGAACTGGCCGTCCCGTGGCCCTCACCCAACACTACTCGTCCAATGGTGAGGCTGGTGAGACCCTTGGCGCTCCGGAGTCGGTCCAATGCGAGGTCATAGTTCACGTCGGAAATGTCGTGTCCGTCCACCTCCAATAGACGGTCGCCGGGGTGTAGCGTGCCCTCCTGAAGGAAAGAAAGGACAATCTCTTTTTGTTAAAGTGACTTTACCTTAGTTTAATATTTTAAATAATTAAATCTTAAATTAATATATTATATAATTATGTTATTTTAAAAGGCAATCGTTTAGGGATTATAACACATTGATACATAATGTTTAAAGAAGAAGAATAAATACGGTAATGTACATAATATAATAGAACATAATTCGTAGCCGGAAATGAGAACATAGAATATTTTCAAATTAATGTTTATGATTGAATGCTTAATTTTGTGCTACAGTGAAAAGAATATGAGAATTGGTTATTGTATTCAATTATATTAATATAAATTAAGAAAATTTTAAACGTTGAATGCAAATATATTTTTTAATTTTGTAATTATTGTAGGAATACGAATAAATTAAGAGTAAAACTGGCTAACTTTCTACAATTGCAATTTAATGCGTATTTTATTGAAAGTCTAAGATTTTCATACACTTCACAAAAAACACAGCGGCTAAAATAAGCAATACATACAAAGAATAGTAATATTATCCAGTTCTGATTAACAATTTTTAAGGAGATACGTAAAATCCAAGTGAAGTTATAAGGAGAATCTGTAACTAATTCTACTTTTGTTATATTTTCATATTATGAAGTATATTTAAAAGTATGGCGTTTGCTAGTGCAGGATTTAAAAGTCTCAAAAGTTGCTTTAAAAATAAATGTTTATCTTGGTTTAAAAAACAACAACTAAATATGCAAATGTATTTTGTTGTATTGATTTATTAGTAATAATTAAAAACTAACTAAGACAAAATACAGTTCAAATTTAATATAAAATTTTGAATTGTGATTAGAAAATTGCTACACTTATTACAAAAACAATGAACACATACACGAGTTAACTAAAAAAAATCAGGTTTATAGTATGTTTTTAAAGTTAATCCAAAAAGGATAATTTATTGTTTAACATATTAGGATTCCCTGATTTCACCGCAAAAGAAAGTAGAAATTCCATTCAATAAGAGGACAAAGCATATTCCACGGTAAAACAAAAAAAGTTACAACGAGTATTGAAGAACAAAAAAACTATCAATAAAAAGGAAATGCATGGACAAGCCATATTATGTATGAGTCTATACTCAGAATATATGAGATAATTGAGGAGGAAAATAAGACGAAAGCTAATTAGTAAAATATATATGACATTTTTAAACAATCAACTCATTCAACTAAGAAAATTGAATGTACTTTTCGTATACTTTGTATAAATACAATATAAAATGTGTATAAAATTATTTTGTTATATATACTGAATGATGAATTATACCCGTGTCAAATTTCAAGTTTATATATACTAACAAATAGTTAATTATGTTTAAATAGAAATAAACTAACTTAAAGCTGCATCGGAATAATATAATAAAATAATAATTACACGAATACAAATAAAAAATGAAAAGGTAAGCCATAAAATAGGAAAGGTCATTGAAAAATAAATAAAATATATACTAAGCTAATTTGTTTCGTAAAAAAATAAAGGTTTATTATACAACAATAAATACAACAATGTATAATAAAACAAATTTTATTCAATAACGTTTATTATTAAATAACACAAAGGGTGTAATCTTATAAAGAAGAATAAAGGGCACAAAGAATATTTTAAATATAGAAGCAAACCAATACATGACAATCATTTTACTCATTGATTTATGTTTAATGTTTTACAAAATAAAATTCTTAAACGACAATTTGCAATTCTATTATTTCCTCGTAAAACTAAAAAGCAACGGTGAAATCTGTCGATTAGTCTTTAGAAGTAGCAAAAACAAAAAATGAAACTATTGAAAGCTCATCTCTATTTCCACAGCACACTGCAACGCTACAGTTCCTATAATATAATATAGCCGGCCATATAATAACTACATTAGCGGCATTACCTCCCAGCTACCTATATACCCACTCAGCCCTTCAAACATTGTAGCTTTAAACACTATTTAACAAACCCATTTTCGGTAATACTCGTAGGCAAACTTGGGGAAAAGTGGAAAACAGAAAAAGAAGAAGAAGAAGAAGGAAAGGAGGGAGGCATAATCAGAGAGAAACAAAAGCGATTATTCGAAGCACATTTACAGAATCTAGTGAGGCTAGATTGTGGGGAGGAAGGAATGCCATGGATGGGGTCTGTTATACTCTTGGATAAATTGATATTTTGACGTAGAGTTGCGTGAGCGTAAAATGTGGATAACTTATTCTCCGCGCCACTATCCGAGGATGTGTCGAGAACAATATGAGGTGTGTTTTCATTCTACTCTATCGCCTGGGACTATCCACCTCGAGACGGATGCGCGATACTCTTTCTATGTTGAGGTTCTGGTTTAGAGTTGGAGCCTTCCTTCTTTCCAACTACCAGTACAGTACTATTTTTAAGTTTAGAAGAGAAGAGAAAACTAAAAGACAAAAATCAGTTGAAGAAGAAAGTGAGGAAGAAGGAAGCAAACGGCAATCAAGTAAGACCAAACCACGGAGGAATCAATATATTTTCAATTGAAGGGGATATTATGAGTAGTTGAGATGGCATATACGACGCGATGTGGAGGTGGTATAAGCTGTTAAAATAGTACCTAAATCGCATATATGTAGTATTACATGGTTGTATATTATGTAGTGATGAATTAGTTGACACGCCGGGAAACAGTGTTATTTCCGGTTTTATAAGGAAAGAGAACGCAACATTCACGCCAAAAAGTGAAGTCTGATAGACTACTAAACATGGAAGATGCTAGGATAGTGGATGATTTTATGAAGTAACATTTACCGGGGCTAGTGCATTAATATTGTAAGCAATTACAGCATACTATCCTGATGTAGTACTGTCAGGAAGTATAAGAAGGTTACTTTACCATCGACTATTCTTCGCGACGGGAGTTTAGAGAAATAGTTGATGGTAACGCTGATGGCATAATGCTGCATACTCATTTTCCATATACATTATATTATCATCGTTAATGTCGATGATTTCACAGCATCCTCAAACCAGGGGGTCGACTTACCAAGTTTCTTCTTATAAAAAATTATTCCCAGTAACTTACTGTGTCCCGATACTTTAACTTTCCAGTGCATAATATAATGTGTAAGGAATTACGCCGTGTAAGGTAACTGACGATTTTTTTATAATTATCAGTTTATCCAGTTTCAACTGTTATTACTAGGATGTACTATATATATGATAATACTAATCTTGGGATTATAAAAATGGAAATTTAAATTCCAACAGTTAAGAATTTTACCAATTGACTACCTCTTTGTATAAAATAATGAAATAAAATAATAAAACTACAATTGTAGAAGTAAACCAGTTGCATCTAGTTCTGCTCAATAAACAAACAATATCATGTACGCTTTTAAAATAAAGTTTATTATAAGAGGCAACATTTCAGATCCTTCACGAACAATTATCAAGCATGATAAATCTACTGCAGACAAGTAGCCATATATAGGAACAGTACATAATAATTAATAGAGATTATATAAGAGAATATCAGATTACAAGAGCATAAGGTCATTAATACTATAATGTAGAGATTGTGTCACCTTTTATATTAAGTTCAGGACGTCTTTCAATTATTTCTTGGACTTCTTTGATTAAACAATCCTAAACTGGAAGAGAAACCTGAATTCCTAAAATACTCTAACCTAGTCTATTTATATCAATGCTCATGCCATAAGAAAGCTATATTGGTGTCACATGCCGATACCCTCACCAAAGAATCAATGAGCATTCTCGATCTATCTCTTCATCGATCAACAAACATTTCCAGTCAGGTCAGGCCAGGTCATACAATTTAAGAAGAGAATTTTACCGTTATTGTTCGCCTACAATCTAAATTCGATTGTTTAGTCCAAGAAGCCCTGGAGATAATTACAAGACCTTCTGAACATAATGAAAAAGTGACGTAATCTCTACATTATTGTATTGATTCTTTTATGCTCGTACGCTCTCTTTCAATGTGATAGTCTATTATGTAATAGTCTATTATATAATCTGATTAATTATTATGTAATGTTAGGCATAATTCTGCTATAGATATTCTAATCAGGTGAGTATGAAGGCTTTTTCAGTGGACTCTTTTAGTCTGTATAGTATTCAGTGGTATTTATATTTAACAGGCTAGATTGCGTTCCCGCTTTGCCGGAATATAATTATATAATAAATCTTAATTAATTAGTTGCCGTAGGCTTAAACTAATCAATCGATAATTAGCTCAATGCTGCAGCACAGTTATTATTACCGGGGTACGACACATCTATATATTTTTATAACTTATGTCATGTTGAAATGACATATGTCTGCCTTCAAGTTCGAACCCCGGTACTTACTCCTGGCCTTAACAAACTGATTTGTGCTGCAGCATTAAGCTAATTAACGATTGATTAGTTGAAGCCTACGGCGACTAATTAATTATGATTTATTATATAATTATATCCCGGCAAAAGCGTGAACGCAATCTACCTAACTTGTTGTTATTACTGGGGTATGCCACATCTAATTTTTATACCTTATATACAGGTGTATATATATATATATACACCATATTATTCAAATAGTATTCAAATTCTACATAATTAGAAATTGCTGTATTTTTCCATGAAATTAAAATCAATACAAGACTCTACATTTACAGGTGTACCACTGAATACTATACGAACTAAAAAGTCTACTAAAAAAAGCCTTCACACTCATAGAATATCTGTGGCAAAGTTATGCTTAATTATGCCTATTTCCGCTAACATATATACTGCTACTGATCATCTGTAGTAGATTTACTACTTGCTTGGTAATGGTTCGTGAAGAAACTGAAACGTTGCTTTTGTAATAAACATTATTTCTGTCTATTACTCCTCACTGTTTTATAAATATTAAGTACAGTTTAGTATGTGTCATCTTGTGTACCTAATATTTAACAACATGGAATTTTTAATGTAAAATAAAAAAAAGGATATATAATAATTGATTTCTTCATTATTTTCATAGAAAAAGAAATTTTTAGAGTATTTATTCTACCTCAGCTTAAATGCGTATCTATGCTTATAATACTCTCTTTTACTTTTATCTTTTCCAGAAGATCATTCCCATGTTAATTTTAAAACTATATACAAAGAAGCAAATGACAATCAACAGAAAAATCCCATATGCAAATATGGTGTATAAAACAGGTTTTATATTTAAAGAGACATTTGCGTGAGTCAAATATGAGGATATATTAATCAAATTTGATGTGCACGACAGGTTTCGTTGCAGCCTACGTATTAATAATGAGTTATTTATTAAAATATGCGATATAACGTCAAGTGTAGACAAAAGGGACAATTTCTTAGGCTTTTTAATTAAACAATATCATATATATATATGTATGTATTATTGTATTTAAGGGAATAAATTCATGAGTACACAAAAATATTATCTATAAGTAGAGAGGCCTTCATCACAGTTTATACCTTAATTATGAATATATATATAGGACATTCGGGAGAATTATTTGCAAATTTTGAAGTAAAAATAAAATAGGTAGCTCAAGAAGCTTAGAGAAACGCAATTTAATTACTTGTGTTAAAGCATCTTAAATAATAATCAATAGCAAAAAATGAGACAAAGAATACTAATTAAATGGGGAAAAATAGCGTTCTATGTGTTTAAAGATGGGCTTGTTAGGTCACTTTATAGAGGCAGGTATGCGTCTCAATTGTAGTTATTAAAGCAGAAGAGAATTATTCAAAAAGGTTGTCATTTAAATATCGCTAATAGATCTTACAGGCAAATCTACATTCGTCTTATAATTGCAGGAGTGCGTAAAAAACACCGGTAAATTGAACAATTTTAAATAACTAATTATGTAGTAATACTGAATTTTTCCCTCACAGTATCATAAATACTTGTTCATTATAATCAACTCTACCATATAGGGGAAGCGATAATGGATAAATTGTGTGTGTTAAAAACAAAAAACACAAAAAATCCCTCGTTTTTATGTAAAAGAAATGTATGTATAAAGATAAATGAAGTTTCTGAACTTTAAAATTTAATATTTTTAAAGAATATCCGAAAGAGTACAGTCAAACAATATTTCAGAAAATATTAAAGTAAATTGTCCATTTTATTACAATACATAGGTATGTAAAAAATCAATGAATACACACACAAATGATAAAAAATAGAAATATAACTGAATAAAATGTATAGCTGATATTTATATTTAAAATCCTTCCCAATAATATAAGGTGATGGAGTGAGTACTTCGAACATTTTAATGATCGAAATGAATATAAAAAAAGTTAAACAGAAAATGATAACAATTAACATTAAAAACAGCTAAAAATTAATATAAAAACTTCTTAGAAATTAATGTGATTGCTCTAATAGAGTTTATACGTGAGGTTCTTATCAAACCAACAGTGAATGAAACAGACAATGAAATAGCATTAAAATATTATAATATAAATAAATGGATCACGAATGGATCAATAAATGGATCACGAATAGATCATAAATGGATAACGAATGAGATCTTACAAAGGCAGCGGGACCCCCAGGAGTCACATGTTTGATGTAGATTCCAGGTTCTTCTGTAAAACTTCCCTCCATGATTGCAAAGCCAAGGCCTCGATCTCCCTGTGTAAGTGGTACAAAAAATGTAATTTAAGTTAGAACAACAGGTCATATGTAATGGGAGAATACGTTCAACAATAAAATAAAAACATTTATCGATTTATTTTCTTTTTGAACTGACTGTGAATGAATGAATGAATGAATAAATGACTAAATTAGACAAGAAAATAAGTTTTTATATAATTTTCTATTGGACTCAGTTTATGATGGGACTAAAAAGATTCCCAAACTGTAGAGGGTCAAGCATTATGTTCTATAATGTTGCAGTTTGCAGGCGATCACTTTCAGTGTGTCACAAATAGCTTTTAGCCGCAGAAGTTTATTCTACATTGAACTGATACAAACCTCATCATAATTGATTCTTGTTTGAAATTTTAATTCGAATGATGATCCATGTTAAAGCTAAAAATTTGAATCCATTAGACGTAATATACACAAAAAAAACATCACGATATCTGTGAAATCTTTCCTTTAAATTGAATTCTCAAAGGGCTAAATGTAATTAATATTTTTAGCGGTAAAAATTGACATAACAACAAAAGTAAGTATATGAATTTTATTTCTATAGTTCATTAGTAAATTTCGATTCAAACCTGAGACCCATTCAATAAAAAAAATCAGTAAGTTGATAATTATGGCAGTTGTAATTTCGGAATTGATATTTCTTATGAAACGGGCCCATTTTTTTCTGGCACTATCTGTACATTAAAGAACATGTAGTTAGAAATAAAAACAATTATACAAAGAACCAAATAGTATATGAGATAACTTATTTACAATTTAAGTATACAAATTTCATATGAAACAAACATACAAGCACGTTTTTTTATAAAAAAAGTTCATGACTATATTTCGTATATAATATATGTAAATTAAATGTTTTAAATGAAATGAGATTTTTATATTCACACATTAAATATATATTTACAGGAATATTTTGCATTTTTGATTGACCACATTTCAAACTGTTGCACTACTTTAGTTAGATCTTACGACCATGACACAGCTATCTCGGGCACACCTTAGTTAGCTGAATATGAAAGATCTCTTCTCTGGGAGCCTGTGCAATCACTGAAGCTGTTGACGTCCTTCGCGAGGAAGCACCGATCCACTCGTCGCCAGAGTTCCGTCTTGAATTTGCTCGCGATCCGTCTGGAGTTGTCTTTGCTGTTGGAACCTGCATCCAGCGAAAGAGAGAGAAAGATCGGACGATATTAGCCAAACTATCGAGTCAATTTCTATGCAATTATTTGTAACAAAAAAGTGGATATTTTATTAATTCATAGAAGCTTATTATGTTGGGTCATTTTACGAACGATATCAAGCAATTTCAAGCAGAAATAAAAGTCCCAGTTCGTAAATCGTTAAATATAATTGAAAATCCATTTATTAAACAAAACCAATACTGATAAACATTTTCATCAGCATTAATGGATTATTCAGGATAATTTGTTGTTTTGCAATAGATACATAAGCGGCTTTTATTCAATACATGTAAATGTTAACAGTAATAAAATGTTGTTCAACACAGATATTTGTTTCACTTTATACACATATATAAATTATATATATATATATAATGATTAATTTCTATGATTCAAAACATTTACGATATACTATTATTTATTGTTTTTAAATTACTCAATTTTACTATGTACATTCAGAAAATGGACTTCTATAATATATGGAATATTCTACAAATATCTAATAGAATTGAACACTATAGCATAATATGCAAAACATTCATAGACTTTCGATGTTTGATATTATGAGGTAATATAAATATATATGTTCGCAT